>JANQBM010005678.1:0-12857 GCA_025594535.1 Erythroxylum domingense | reverse complement strand
TAGATTAAGCTTAAGTTTATTCATGGATAGCTAGGTTTAAGGAAAGCTTCATGTGTGTGTTGATTAAATGAAATATGATTGTTCTTAGGGAATCAAGAATATCGACGTCATGAGAAAGAAAAAGAGCAAGCTTGATTTTGGAAATATCAAGTTAAATAGGTAGGTAATATGTTTATAGATTTGTGATGATGAGCTAAAATAATTATGTGTATGTATGATAAATATGTTTGTTTTATTCATGTGAATGTGGGAAGATATTTCATGAATGTATATCATGATGCTTTGTATGAATTCTGTTACTTTTGTGTGAAGGAAAAAAAGAAAATTTAAGAAGCATGAAAGTATGAATATATTAAGAAATATATGAGCATTGAAAAACCTGTTATGTGGGCAAGAGAGGAATCCGTTTCGTTAGTCTAGTGTACGACGACTTATAGCCTTCTCTCAGCTGCCCACTTGTGGCCACGAGATCCTAAGAAATTGGACTCGTTTCGTTTCACGGTGTAAACTTCAATTTTGCCGTTTCGTTCTACAGAACTCTCGAGCCATTATGTTGTGCATTGCATTTTTGATATGTTAAGTTATGATGTAATTTGAGTGTTATGCTTTGATGATAAGTGCTCCTATATAAGCATTCATATATGTTTGTGGGTGGTTCATTATCACTGGCTATAAATATATTAGCCACTGAGCTTTCCGGCTCACCCCATAAATTTTCTACTCCTCAAGTGAATAATCAGCAGATCATAATTGAGCCCTTGCAAATTTTTGGCAATCTCCAAGAATTTCAGACTTTTTGTAACTAAGTTAGTGTGAATCATTTTTGGTGATCTTAGAAGCTTATCAGCATAAATATTTTGTATGTATTTTGTAACCATTATACTGATATGTCATTTTGCTATGAAGTATGAAGATGTGTATCAACTTTGTTGTTGAAAATTGACAGTGAAAGTGCAGAAATTTCTGATATATGTATGTATAGATATATATGCAGATTCTTCTTCTTTTGTTAAGTTGGCTTTGTGTTGAATGTTGGAAGATTTTTAGATGGACTTGTTTGAAGTAAATTGTGTATCAAAGGAGTTTTGATATGTAGGGAATTGAATGTTGGTTTGGGTCTTTTGCTATTTGTATTAGAAATGTAGGTGAACAGATGAATGAAAAATAGAGAATAGGATAAAAATGTGATCTGAAACTTTAAGGAATAAACTGCATTGATATAGGTAGATTTAGGCTAAGTGGTCTCATAAAAGTTGTAGATTATTATTTTAGCTTTCTAATGGTATAAAGATTGAAATTTTTGGACTTCAGACGCAAGAGTTACGACCTTTATAAGATAGCAATATTGGTGTGCAATTTTTGCAGAATTGGTGTACAATTTTGACTGAAATGGTAATCTTTACTTAAATAATTAAAATGTATCGATATAGGCTGAATTAGACAAAATTATCTTCATGAAAGTTGTAGCTCTTTTTCTTAGCTTTTCAACGATGTAAAGTTTGAAATTTTTGAACTTATGAATTGAAAGTTATGTTGTTTTGAAGTAAGGATGTATAATTGGGAAGTCGCGATCGTGAGCGCGATCGCAATAATCCCAGAATTTCACGACAATCGCGATTGCGACGAAGCGTGATCGTGACAGTGGCAGAAAGTCCTGATCGCGACGGTCCAAAATTTCACCACAGTCGCGATCGTGACACAGTACGATCGTGACTCTCCTCGTTGTCTTGCACTGTTCACTATCTGTCGCGATCGCGACGAAGCGCGATCATGGCGCCCCTATTTCTGTTCCCTCTCACGGGCGTGAGAGATGAAAGTCACGCCCATGACTTTTCTTCTTTTGAATTATGATTTTTCATTACTAAACTAAATTGCAAATTAATTCTTTTAACACCCAAATCATTTATTTCTTTGATCACTTTTGCTATGGAAACTTTTTCATTAAATTGTTGGGTATTATTTTTACTTCTCCTATGAATTTTATTTATTTAAAATAATTATTATCTATTTATTTTATTTTGATATTATCTATTAATTGTGTATCTTATTAATAATCAATTGTATATTAAATCATATTTTTTGAATAACTTAATTTTATGTCTAAAATCATTCTATGATATTTTAATTACTATTTGCTTTTATCTGAAAAGTCCTACCATAAATTTTCCTTGTCTAGACTTTAATTAAATTTAAATGTTATGTTTTATTTTATGGCAATGTTCCTAAATCTAGTTATTATTATTTCAAATAAATCCCAATAGTGACACGTAGTCGCTATAAAATCCATATGGAGACCCGGGGCCAACATCTAAGCTTGTTTTAATTCTCCAAAATAATCTTCATTGTTTGGGATTCTTGAATGTTTCCTGATATGCATCACATTCATTATACATAGGAACATATGTATTGATGATAGACTTGCGTACTAATGATATTTTAATTTTATTATTGAAAATCTTTTTTTTTTTAATTACTAAAGTCTAGACAATCTTCAATCTTAAGACCTGTAAAATATGGATACAACCTCTCAAGTACTTGAAGTAGGAAATAATATATATGTATATGAACTCTATCTGCAAAGTAATTTATCAAGCAAGCTAATTATATTATAGGAGTTTGACTCTGAATAGAAGCCTTTCTAAATAAATATTAGAAAAGAAACCAACGTATTTAATTGAATGAGGTTATAAGATATGGGCAGGGAAATGAAAGGAAAAGAAAACACAAGATCATATATAACTAGTTAGACCAGAGAGCTTTTGTTTTTGTTTCTAAAACATGTAAACAATAAAATAAACTTATTTCTTTGTCATTAATTAGCCTTGCTAATACTTTTGATGCTTTGTTTCTCAAAACAGGTAATTAAAACTTCTCTTTTAGTTGAAAGTAATTATATATATATAAAAAAACAATCCAACTGTCTCCTAGTACTTGCAGTGAGCAAAATCACCACTTATTTTTGTTCCTTTTTGTGACCTTGATATGTACTTTTTATATTTGACTTATTATTATTATATTTTTTTCAGCACGGTCATACATTTGACTTATTTTGACATTTTAGGGTAAATACTTGTTTCTTTTTCCACACGGCGATGCATTTCACCTATTTAACATTTTAGGGGTCGGGAAAGAGGTCAGCTCTTTAGAAATCTTGCTCTGGAGGCAAGGTATTTTCCCCCCATCACATTCACCGCCTTACTTGGATGTGTTGTAATGGAACTTATCAGTTTCTCGTAACTCTTCCTATGATAGTCCTCGTAAACTCTCTGCCATTGAAGAAGATTTAAGATGAATGTTCAGAATCAGTTTTAGTGCACAACACACCATTTCACAACTTGAAAATGATTGACTTGAGTCATTCATTAGAGTTTTAAGAGCTTGTATCGTCTGTTTCCTAAGGCATGTCATCTTTCATAACAAAAGGTAAGGCACAAAGATGAAGGGATTAAGAATGACCTTCAGATCAAGAGCTTGGTAAAGTTCCTTCACTTTTGCTACGCATGCAGGGTCTGCTTTCCCATAATTCTCCTGAAGTAACAATGAATTTGGTTCAATAGTCGGATCGTGAGGCGTACTGTAGTAGGATAATGAAATACTGGAAGAAAATTGCTTTGGTCCTCACAGTTAACAGTTTCTTTTGGTCCTCATTAGGAAGTTCAACTGCTTTTACCATCAGCCAGGAGCATTTGCCGTCTTCAATATCTGTTGCAACCTGAAAATTTATAGTAAGTTCTAGTTAGTGCTGAAAAAGTTCAGTATCATGGACTTCAACTGAAGAATAAAATTGTTTGACTGTACTGTAGAATGGTTACCCCCCAACACTTACCTTACCAGTCACTTGAGTGTCTCCAAAACAGTTTAGATAATCATCCTGCAAAATAGTCAGAACATCCTGCGTTATAACTTTGGCAACATATCAGGAAATAGCACATGCTTTATTAGCCGCCGATTCAGGATTCCAATTTCATCTGCCTCTAGTTTCCCTCGTTCATAAGAAGAATCAAAATCTTAGGCAGCATTAATGAGTACCTGTACTTGGAAATAGGCTTCCATTTCAATTAAAATCGTCCTCGTCTCAACATGGCCATCAAGATTTTCACCTGCCATTAGCAGAGCGCATGCAACCTAGGTGCGTATGGGGATCAACAAACAAGCTTTCAAAACAAATAATTCTATTAAAAATCCAGATAAACTTATAAATCTTTCAAGGAAAAGAAAATTCATCGTAATTTTCCAACATATAACCACAAAGATAGTGTAGAGGAGATTGGGAAAAAGAGCAATGACAAATGACGTCCTGAACCTCTGAATACTAAATGCAGTTGTCAATTAATTAAGAAGAATAGTTATGAATGTAAGTATTGCCACTCACTGGAAGGTAAATTGAATTATATGTTCCTTTGTACTCGGCAATGCGAAAATAACTGCATAAAATTAAAACACATACAGGTAATAAGATGAAAAAACTTGGAACCGGCTTTGTGTTAAAATAAAACATTCAGAAACCAGATTGTCGTAAAAAGTATCACTTACAGTGGCATTGAGTGTTTCGATAAATCTTTCTCCCGTTCATTTGTGCATAGAAAATTTAACATTTCCCCATTACATGATTGATAATCTGCCTGTGGATGTATGATTACGTGCAGGCAATTTAGAAAGTTGATTTAGCCGAATAGAAATAGTCAACCATTGGCTCGATAATTTCACCTCATTAAATAGCTCCACTAAATCCACATAGTAGGGCTTATCTCTGAAATGGTTCTTTAACATTCTGTTGATGTGATGGCGGGTTATTAATCCAATCAAGCTAAACTATCATCAAATGAAAAATGTCAGCAGTGTTCAGTCACTCAATAATGTACAGGATAATCAGCTACATGTATATATGTACAGTAGCCCTTTCGCTCTCATGAGAGCACCCAACCTTTCCTGTGGTGAGATCCGAGGTAGGCTGGTTTTATCGAAGACAACAAAACATTAATTTTAACAATATTCACAATCATACCGAATTCTAGTACATTTGGAACAGAAAAGGGCTAATTTGCACCTTCGTGAGTGTTGTATGAGAGTTATGTATAATGTCATCAACAATAAGACCAAATCCTTGAAGCTGCATGCAAGAGCCCATATCAAAAGGGTCACAAAAAGAGCTTAATCATAATCAGGGCAGGTAACAAAACAGTGTTGTTCCAAAAACATACCCATTGTATGCACCAACCAAGCACTGATGCAAGAAAAATTTCATCATCACTCGCTTCTTTTCCTTCTTTGAGTGATTTATAGCAGTAAATAACAGAGAGTCCTCGGTCTATCATTCCTGCAAAGGCGATCATATGGAGGGTAGTTTAGTCGTGATCATGTCATTCCAAGTGATCTCCTGATCCCTTGAATTCAGAAATCGTATTATTAGCCTTTCACAAGTCAGAACACTACCTCTTGGAACATTGTGATCCAGAATCTGCAGAATATGGGGCAAAAAGGCATAGTTAGTATCAAAATTAAGTTCAAGAACCCGGATCTGCGGAATAGAGCAAGTGATACTCTTAAACTGCTCAAGAATTTTGTCCGCATGAGACAGTTTGATAATGATAATGTCAATATTAACATGTTAATTAGTTCGTGTAATGACCAGCCAATATCCAGATAAGTGTGAAGAGAGAGGATTACACGATCAATCCACTGGCGAGGATAATCAGTGTACTCAAAACCAGGATCCTGGAGTAGCTCTGACTTCAAGATGGAATACACTCCCAAAAAATTGGACTTGAGATCACTCATTTTGTTTTTAATCTATATGATCTCAAAACCAGGCGAGTCTCTGCAAGACACAAATATGGTAAGGAGGTGTCGCGAAAAGATCTGTCTAAAAAGGATATATATGCTCAATTCTCTGCTACTAATCATTAAGGAGAATGTGCTGCGGTGCTATTTGTTGAGTGGCTTTGCGTCTTCTTCTATGAATAATCTTTGGTCAACCATAAAGGTGACAAATGTGAGTTTTTCTCGAATTGCATACTTCACTAACAGATACCACGTCATGAATGGTTCTGCCATTTTCGTTCACTTGATGGTTGTTTATGTTCTTACAATAAATCATTTGATTATAATTTTATATATAACAAATTATTTTAATTGATAAAGATTTTTATATTTATGTTTATCAATTGCTTTTGATTTTTTAATAATAAAGGTAAAATCCTTGAAATACTTATTGTGCAATTAAAACTATAATGAGATCATAATTATGAGATTGAATTTATATTTATGTTTTATTCTTCAATCGTTCCTAGCTGCAGTTATCAAGATAAGATATTAATAGGACAGTAAAACTAGCACTAATTATAAATTAAAGTACGAAGATGATTAAACAAACTTGTAGGTACTTATTAAATAATAAGTTAATTGAATTGATCTTATTATGAAGACCCCAAATAGAATATTACTTATGTATCTATGAATTTTTTCATTATAATATGTGTATAATTGATCTTTAAACTTAAGATTAGTAAAGTATCTCATGTGAAAATTATTATGTTTTGATGCTAATTATGACCTATTATATTTAAAGTACTTAGTCGATAGTATTTCGATATAATATGAACCAGATAAAGATAATTGAGTAAGTTAATTAAGAATTCCCCACTTTAAAGTAATTAAAGAGAATGTTCCACTGTTCTTGATTAATGATAATTTAAAGAATTATTTGGCCAAAGTGAACTGAGACTATAAATTATAAATCAAATACTTATTACCAAGAACGAACATTATTAGATTTAAAAAAGTATACACTAAATTCATACTCTATATTTAATTGGAACATTATAAGATGCAAGAATTAAATTATACATCATAAACATGCATGGACTGGTTCAGTCAAACCATAATGACATTTCTAATATTTGGTTAGATATAATATATTGTTAGACGTCAATCTTATATTATAATTATAAATTGTTTAATTATAGAATTCAAAATAAATTAAAAGAGTTTTTAATTTACCTAATTCCAATTCTAATTATAATTTATAATTAGTGTCAACATATTAGAGCCTTATAGGTCATACATAAAAGAGCAATTATAAAGATAAAAGTCAATTTAAATTAAGTTGGATTTAGTTATGAAACTTGAGAAACTTCAAAGATCACATATGATTAAAATTGTTTGATTATTATTAATTTAATAAATTTAATTATAATTTAACAAAATTGATGCAATAGTTGCATGGATTCCCTATTTATTTTAGGGTTTTGTTTTTGATTATTAAAACTATGTATTGCACGCTCCTTTCTTTAGGTTATGAGGAAAACAATATACCTTAATCCCCAATTTATTTTGTGTTTTCTGGCAAAATTAATACACATGCATCCCACGTATTTTCTTTGATTCTAGAATACTTGTTTTGATATTTCTGGAAATATCATGCACATCTCCCTCTTGTCCTTCTGATTCTGGAACCTAGATTATTTTTACCTTATGTTTACTCTAGAATAACGAGGGGAGGGACATCTAAAGGAGAAGCTTGCACAAGCAATCAGGAACAATAGAGTAAGTAGGCGACAAGTAGGAGGATCAGATCTTCTGCTCTAGTTATAGTATTTTTATTATATTTTATTAAATATCATCCATATATTTATGTAGACTCCATATAAATATATAGATAACATCTAATAAAATAAAATTGAAACAGAATTACTGAAATAGAAGATTTGATGTATAAATAATAGGAGAAAGAAATCTTAATTTTTAAAAAACGATGGGACACACGACCCACAAGGGGATTATATTTGACAAAGTTAGAGATGTTTGGCACGTGCACAACATATGGAAATCAATGCCTTAGGTGTTGATTGAGGTGAGTGTTTTACGGGACTTGATCCCACATAAATGAATGGTTGAAATCAAATGACACAGGGTTGGAGTAGGGAAAGTGACACAGAGGATTTCATTTAGTGTTTTACATGCATCTCACACTAAGGTCCTAACGGGTGCACTGCATATGGTAAACAACACTTCTCAATTTTGTTTTTGATTTTTGTTTGTTTTTAGCCTTCCTTTCTAATTAAATTGTCGTAATTAAGTTTTAATTGTTTTAAATTCCTACTAATATGTAGAAATATTTTTTAATTTAGTTTAATTTTCAAGAGTTGAATTATTAAATTAAATTATTAATCAAATTAAAAATTAGATTTAAGAAAATGTTTTAAATGATTTTCTTTCATAATTTGATTATGTTATAAATAATTAATATAATGCGATTATATTAATTTTGATGACATTTAGATTTTTGAAATTTCAAATATGTTAATTAAATATTATGTATACATAAAAAACGTGATAGTTGCATTTCATTATTTAAGAATAAAATTGTATTGTCTTTATTATAAGACTTTTCGAACAAACTTAAGGTCCCTTTAATTCAAATATATTTTATCTTAAATTAACAAATCTTAGTAAATTTTGTATAACTAATTTGGATGAACAAACTCATAATTATATGAATTTAGAGGTAGAGTTTGAAATAATATATAGAATATACTTTAACAAAAGGTTAGCATCTAATACATTTAGGAGTAATATAAGATGTGATCGATAAAGGTTTTATTTGCCTAATTTTAATTTAGTTTGTTGAGAAAAATCAAGATCCACTAGGTTTGAATGGAATCCTAGTATACTAGGAAATTATTTAATAATTTCTCAATTTAATAATGAGGGCTATGAATTTGAATAAAATAATAATAATAACTAAATATTTATTAGCATACGTATTTTATTTGATTTTATGGTATAAAATAATACTTAATATGTTATGAATTTTAATTGTTAGATAAACTGATTACTAATTTATCCATAGGGAGTATTATGGATGCTATTAAGCTTATTGGATCCAATTTCTCAAACTGGTTCCATAACTTAAGTACTCTTCTCAGGCAAGAAAAGAAACTATATGTTGTTGACACTACACTTCCATTAGATCCTAGTTTGGATTTAGTTGATGAAGTTTAGAAGAGATATTTTCATTATATTGATGATGTTAAACAAGTTACATAGGTGATGTTAGCTAGTATTTCTCCTGAGTTTTAGAGGTAGCATGAGAACATAGATGCTCTTACTATAATTTTGTATTCCAAGGAGTTCTTTATACACTTCAAGAGAATAAATGTAGTTCCTCATAGCATATTATTCTTTTAGTTTAAAATAATCATTTGCAAGGTTCTTGTAGTGCTCATTCTAAACTTTGTAAAAGCATCTATTATGACTAATAGTTTCCTTTATTTTAGGGAAGACACCTTTATTGAGGGACTTTATTTCATTTTCTATAGCCTTTAATTTTTTCATGCACCAGACAAGCTTACAACCTTCAATGTACACCTGTATTCCTTTCCTATCAAGCCCTTCAAATCCTTTTGTATTGAGAACATAGTTGTTAAAATCCCTCAAGAGAACCAAAGGGCTTAGATTACTTGTATGGATTTGCTTTAAGTATTTTAATAAGGCATTAATTTGAAATGCTAAATTAGCAGAATAAATGATGTATAAAAGAATGGCAAGAAGAAAGTTAAATATGGTCAAATAGATTGATTGATATGTGATAAAAGAGCATAGAACTTAGATCTTATCTATGTCGGAGGCAACAACTATACAATTATAATATTTTTAAAAGTTAGATTAAATCCTTAACCATTTATTATATATTAAGACTATTGAGTCCTCTAAGTTCTAAATCAAATAGAACAACAGGTAGTGATTTAAAGTGAGGTCTCTGTATTAGGTTTGTTTTGAGGTACCATGTCCTTTTTCTTATAGAGGTAAAGATAAGCTACTTCCCTTAAGATCTACTATTAGTAGACTAAATTGACTATGTACTAAATGGTTTGAAGTAAAGCTATTATTATTTAAAAGGTCTATCACAAGAGCCTTATTCTATTGGATAGAAATTCGTAGGTTCATATAAGCTTGATTTTTGTCCATAGAAGCAGCTATCTATTAATACTTTTGAGCCACAATAGAATTAGACATGTCGAAAGCATTATGTTCGATCAACTTTTAGTAGTTTGTATATGAGCTCTTTGTATAACTACTTGATTATTCTTAGAAGAATTAAATATCTGTCAAACCTCTTGAGCCTTAATCACTTCCTTAGTTGTCTGTGTATGAGTCTCCTGTTCTAACTTCCCTTAAAGTGTGCAATATTATCAGTAGTCTGGTCATAAGAAACTAGCTTTTTGGTTAAGGAAGGATCCAACCCTATCACTTTATTATAGCTTCCACTACTAAAGACTTTCTTATAGGTGTTTATATCTTGTTTTAGGATTTTTTTTTTTTATAATTTCCATTGATAATAGAAGAGAGATTTCAATAATTTCCAAGTCTCCATCCTCTATTAGTATTTTCAGCTTAAGATTCTTAGGTAATTATTTGTCTTTCTCTAATTTTAAGTTGATTATGATATATGTATTCCTCTTTAATATTGTGTTCTATGCATCAAAACAAATCAGCTTGTCAATAGAACTTGTTAAATAGTTCAAACCTGTGGTAGTTCAATACTCCAATAAAATATTATAAAAACGTAACTTAAAATGAGAATTGATAAATGCATAAGACTATATTTGGTTGGACGTAAAGTTTTTACTGGAATAGAATAGTTTATGATGGAATGGAACATAAATGAATTTAATATTAGAAAATTGTTCTTTGGGAGGGATGGAAGGGTTCATAATGTAATATAGTGAAATGTTGTTTGGATGAAGGGTTAATAATGTAATATAGTGTAAAGTTATTTATCACAACAAAATTGGAGGTTTTTTGTCTAGTAAAAATTAAAATTAGGAGGAAAACCTAAATAAATCGAACTATTTGAGATCATATTGGAAATTACTCTCCAATCATCAATATTATAGTTTTGTAACCATCATCATTTGTTATAGTGATGATCTAGTGAAAGTGAAACAACTAGAAGCTAATGAGCAACTCATACATTGAAAATAGTCTTTAAGATGGAGAACTCTTTAGTGTATGTAATCTTTGTTTATGGATTCGAAACTACTTTCTGAAGAACTAACATTTGGAGCACTTTAAAAAGGGTAAAAAGATATTGCTCAGGACCTTAGCTAGTTTGTGGAGACTTCAACACTACACTTTACAGATTAGAAGCTGATGGCAATTATAATCTACCCAACTACAACCAAGATCTCTTTGAATGCACTAAGGAGGCAGAACTGTCTAGCCTTAAATTTGGGGAGTATAATTTTACATGGAGCAATAAGCAATCAACCAAATGGTTTACTAGAAAGAAATTAGATAGAGTTATGGTGAATGTGGAATGGCTAATTGATTTCACTAAACGAAATGCTCTTTTCATGGATCCAAGTTTCTCTAATCATGATCCAATAAAAATAGAAAATTTATACACAAAGGTAAGAGTTAAATCTTCTTTCAAGTTCAATAACTTTCTTTTCAATGTTGAAGGATTTCAGGAGGCTATAGATAAAAGATTGGAAGAAGAAGTGATTAAAACAAAGAAATTTGTATGCCTGCAAAATCTAAAAGTAATCAAACAATAATTAAAACTCCTAAATGCCTAAAAAAGTCATAATACCATAATGGAGATTGAAAATGCTAGGGGAAAGCTCTTCTTTATACAAAATTCAATTGCAAACAAACTTGGAGATTGGTTTTTATTGAGTAAGGAGAAAAAAAGCACAAAAAAATTATTTAGCAAGTACTTGATAATCATAAATATGTAATCCAACAAAGAATTAGAGTTAGTTGGTTAAAGGAGAGAGATAAATACTCTAAATTTTCTTTAACGCTCTCTCATCTAGAAGAAACTATAATAGGACAAGCTCCATAATTGATGAGAATAGTGGAGTAGTTTTGAAATGAGAGTATGTCAAAAAGGAAGAAGTGAAATTCTTTAAAATTCTTTTGGGAATTGGGAGGCCTACAAACTCCTCTTTGGAAACTCTAAGGCTATTTATTCTTACAAGGATATCTAAAGAAGAAGGTACTAATTTAATCAAACCAGTGGATGACAGGCAAAATGAAAAAGTACTGTTCAAAATGAATGGAATGTAAGCTCTAGGACCATATGGAATTAATGACAATTTCCATCACAAAACTTGGAAAAGACAGTAAAAATTATTAAGGAAGTAGCGAATGAATTCTTCAATAAGAGAGTTTTGTTGAAAGAAATCAATAAAACATACTCATTTTAAGGTCTTAAATCTTCCAATCCATCTTCCTTTAGTGATTTCAAGCCAATTGCTTATACTAACTTCCTTTACAAGACCATAGCAAAGTTGTTGGTTAATATATTGAAATTAGTATTGAATTCTATAATCAGTGGAAACCAGGGAACTTTTTTTAGCAGTAAATAAATTGTAGAGAACATTTTAATAGTATAGGAGCTTATGATTGGATATTAAACTCTCCATAAAATCACGCTACTAAAGCGGATCTTTATAAACGATTTTATAGTGTAAGCTAGTCTTTCTGGCTGTAGACACTTAAAATATTGAATTTCCCACAAAAGTTTATAAACTAGATCAGAGCATGCATTACATCTACCTCTTTTGGTATTCTAATGAATGGCATTCCAACATAAATTTTTAGGGGCTCTAAAGGTCTCAAATAAGAGGACCCCTTTCTCCTTACATATTCGTCATCGACAGGAAATGTTCACTCATCTATTGAAATATAATGTCCCAAATGCCTCTTTCTTTAAGTAACACTCTAAATGCAAGTTGGTTTCTCAAACAAACTTATGTTTTATAGATGATCTCATTTTGTAAAGTAAAATATTCGAATTGATGAATACTTTACAAAGATTCAATAACCTATCCGATCTCGGGATTAAC
>JANQBM010005639.1:0-12860 GCA_025594535.1 Erythroxylum domingense | reverse complement strand
ATCTTTTGACTGACATTTCGCTAGCATGAACTTCTCGTTTTGGTTCATTTGATTCTGAACGCGCACACAAAATGGTGCAACAGGGGGAATCATTACTGCCAACACCAAACCAATCAAGTAGGCAACTCCTTTTGTGTTGAAATCTTTCATGGCTCCGAGGACAGTCACCAAAAGAAAACCTGAAACTGCTTCAAAATTTTTGTCATGCCTTTTTATAGTGGCTTAACTATATTGAGTTTATGATTTCGAAGATGATTGGAACACGACACTTACCATTTTCTGCTGTAATCTTATGCTGTGTCTTTTTTTTTTTATTCGCATTTTAGTCGGCAGTTATTGATTCTTTTTTGTCTATTCTTCTAGTCTAGGTTAATATTTTGGCCAATAATTTGCCTAGAACATATCATTTTTGGCCCTTTACCATATGCAAACAGGGTACCTGAAGACTAGATTAGATATATTTAGAAAGAACGGATAAAAAAAAAAAAGATGTGACTTTTGTCTTCTATTATGGGAAATAACGAGCGCCAACAAGCAAAGTCGTGGAAAATAAGACATGAACCAAGACATAGGTTCAGTTTCTTTATTTGCATTGTATACTAAGCATATCCAAGTTATTGTTCCATAACGGGAATTGGTTGCATAAGTGTTATGTTCATAAATCTCTTATAGAAACTAAGGCCTTGTTTGGTTGAGGAGTTAGTAATGGAACATGATAGAACGTAACACACTTTTATCGTTTGGTTGAGGATTTTAAAATAGAATGAAACGGAATGACATGGAAGCGGAAGAGTTCATGTTACGCTTTATTCCATCCTAAAAAGTAAAAATAAGAAACCTCCGATTTGAGGGGTTTAGGATGGAACCTAAACTAATAAATATATACTACCTAACATGCCCTCAATAATTTTTCTTAATATCAATTATTTCTTCTAACCCTAATCCCCTTTTCTCCAAACTTATTTATTACGGTCCACAAGTTTATCACCCTCAATAATATTTTTATATTATTAATAATATTTGTATATAATTAATAAAAATAAAAATATATTAAAATTTTGAATAATAAAAATAGGAAATATATAAAAAATTATTCTTTAATTGTTTGTATATATTTTTATATAAATAAAAATATAAAATAATTTTTAAATATAAATCACATATAATAGAATACATTTTATTAAATAATTAATAACAATATTTTATATAATTAATAATAAATTGTATATAATTAATAATAAAATAATTAAAATTTTATTAAAATTTTTATTATATTTAAATAGAAAAAATATATAAAAAAGTCACAACCGTGACTTTTTAATTGGATATGATTTCTGTTTTAAAATCATAGCGTTAAATCTCTTACAACAATCATTTTAATATCAAGGGTATAATAGTCATTTATTCTACATTACATTTCATTCCATCCAAACAAGGGTTCACTACATTACATTATGAACCCTTCTATCTCTCTCAAACAACTTTTCATTATGTTACGTTTCGTTCTATTCCATTATAACCGTTTCGTTCTGTTATATTCTATTCTATTAATTAATATCTAACCAAACAGACCCTAAAAGATTTTCATTTACATAATTTAAGAAAATATTTAAAAAATCCCTTAATTTTAAAATTTTTGAAAATTTTCTTTATAGTTTTCAGTTTTCTAAAAAGACTTGGTCTCCTAGCCTTCAGTTTAAAAATACCTACTAAATACAGGTAATATGAACACCACACTTGTACAAATAAAATATTACTCACATAATAATTCAACCTAGTTCTTAAATTCGAAACGAACCAATTAAATCTTATCGAAACCAATAATTTAAGAAATGAGTTAGATTACCATATTAATGACATTTAATCAATTCATGTCTAATGTTTATATCTCGTCGCCCCCTAGGGGGTGGTCGATGGTAGAGTAGGAGGGCATAGGGTCAAAGATCCTGTGTTCGAGTCCACCTACCTACAATCTCTCGATTGAGCTTGTTGTACAAGGCTTACTTAATGTGGAATACCTGGTTAGCGTAATTTGCAGACTATTGTGTCAATTCAGAGATTTACCTAGTGTGCATCCGAAGGATAGCAGTTGTGGATTCCTCCGTTCCAAAAACAAGAGTTTATATCTCGTCAATGTTTAAAAATCGGCTTAAAAGTTAAATCGGTAAGATAAGAAGTTTAAGGTTTAAAATATTCAACTGATATTAAATCATCATAAAATAGATTAAAATTTGAATAAAACTAAAATTTTGAAATATAATTGAAAAAATTGTCCTTATTCTTTGAAAAATTTAGAGTTTAATTAAAAAAGATAATGTTGAATGAAAATTAATTTATCTATTTTGATTTATAAAAATAATTTGTTTATAAAAACTGGCTGATTAAGTGATAAACTTATCAGTTTTTAATAACAAAGATTATTAAAATAAATTGACCTAAAAATTAAAAATGAACAGAAAAGTTGGTCGGTTTAAGGTTTTTATAAATAAATCGACTGAATTGATTTGTTTTTTTAATCATTGTATTTTATATATTTTATTGTTATTTTTAACAGAAATTTATAAAGAATAGATTTTCTTATAAAATTAAAATTAAATTTTTTTGAAAATTTTTTAATTTTTTTAAACTATAAATTTTTAAACTATAAGTGAGTCTGTGTCAACCAGCAGCACCACATTGTGCATGCACCATCTCGCAACTAGCCATTTGGTTTTTAACACGTACACACCATAATTTAGCTAACGGAACTACAGCTAAAGCTGAAACAGTAAGTAGTTAGCTCCCAGGTGACGATGATATGAAAGAAAGTCGATGTCCTTCAATCCTCTTGCTGTGATTGGCGATGTTGAAGATATATAACTCTTTGGCTTTTATAGATCAAGAGCTATACTTTGTACATGTATAGCTCTTAAGTTGAAGAACAATATGTGAGTTCTTTGGATGACGATGTGTAATCTGCTTTTTAGCGTCTTTTTGCTGAAAGGATACGTTCTTTTATCCTTTTATGTAAAGCAAAGTTCTGTGCAAAATCTTCTTTTATGGACTATCGTAAGGGTAAGTCTTTACAATGGAATAACTTGAAGGTGGTTTGAACGATCTATGGAGGAAAATAATTTCTGATGTGTTATTGCCCTCAACAATATACAGTATATATAAGAAACGTGTGAGCTGTTCCTTGCTAACTAATTTCCTTAATGGGCTCCCAGTGATACGCCTATAAAGACTGTTGCCAACTATACATATATTCTGTCATATATACAAATATCCTCTAGATTAAATCTCCTATATTGACCATTAACGAAATATGAACAGTATTGTCCTCTACTACCCCTTAAGTTGGAGCATGGATATTCCGAATGCCCAACTTGCGAATAATATAGTCAAACTGATGTTTGCCAAGTGCTTTTGTCAAGATATCTGGAAGTTGTTCTGTAGTACGCACAAAGAAGGTAGCAATATTTCGAGACTAGATTTCGTCCCTAACGAAATGACAATCAACTTCGATATGCTTGGTCCGTTCGTGAAAAACAGGATTGGCCGCAATATGCATTGCTGATTGACTGTCACAAAATAACCACATGGGTCATGTATGAACCACGCCCAATGAGAGTAAGAGACCCTTGAGCCATTTCAACTCACAAATTGTCGTGGCCATAGATCGATACTCCGCTTCCGCCGAAGAGCATGAAACTATTGGTTGTTTTTTAGTCTTCCAAGAAATTGGAGAGGTGCCAAGCATCACAAAATAGTCAGTTAACAATCGTCGAGTCAAAGGACAACTAGCCCAATCTGAGTCGCAAAAAGCATAAAAACACAAATCACTCTTTGAACCCAGCAATATGCCTTGACCTGGATTCCCTTTCAAGTACCTTACAACACGTAGTGCGGCTTCCCAATGTACTACACGAGGACTCTGCATGAATTGTGCCAATATATGCACGCAGTAACAAAGTTCTGGCCTGGAAATAGTCAAATAAATCAACTTACCCACCAAACGACGATATTTCTCTGGATCATCCAACAACTCGCCGTCGGCCAATGCCAATTTATGATTTTGTTCCATAGGGGATGAGGCGGGTTTGCAACCAAGCAATCCTAACTCAGTAACAATATCTAAGGCATATTTTCTTTGGCATAAGAATATTTCGTCCTTACCTCGAGCAATTTCAAGTCCCAAAAAAAATCTCAAACAACCAAGATCCTTCATATAGAAGCATTTGCTTAAATATGCTTTGAATTGGGTAATGGCATTTGAATTATTTCCGCCAATTATCAAATCATCCACATAGACTAACACAGTTACTCGCACTTCCTTTTTGCAGTAAGTAAAGAGTGAATAGTCAGAAAGAGATTGAACAAACCCAAAATCTTTCAAGGCTCTTACCAGCTTTGCAAACCAACATCTCGGGGCTTGCTTCAATCCATACAAGGATTTCTTAAGTCGACAAACTGTATTTGTATCCTTGGCTTCAAAATCGAGAGGTAGCTGCATATACACCTCCTCGTTTAGATCGCTATGGACAAAGGCGTTGTGAACATCCATTTGGTGTAATTCCCAATTCTTTGTCGCTGCCACACTAAAAAAAGTTCTCACAGTAACCATTTTGGCTACAGGTGCGAAGGTGTCATTGTAATCGATTCCTTCCTGCTATCTGTTACCATAGATAACTAGTCGAGCCTTGTTACGCTCCATTGTACCATCACTGTTATATTTGGTTTTATACACCCATTTACACCCAAGTGCTTTCTTCCCGAGTGGCAATGGCCCAAGTTCCCAAGTACCATTTTGTTCTAGCGCTTCAATTTCTTGTTGCATGTCCTCTCGCCATTTTTTCTCCTTTACTGCTTGTGAGTATTGAGTGGGTTCAGATGCTGTAGTCACTACAGCTAAGAAAGCTCGATATTTGACAATAAAATTTAAATTTGCACATGTCACATAGTTAGCAATGGGGTAAGATGTACCTGAGGATGTCGATTGAATGGGAGCAAGCACAAGGTCTTTAGAGCTAGAGCAATGCGCAGAATAAGTCACATAGTTTTTGAGTAACACTGATGGTCGACTTACTCGCTTCCCTCGACCATAGTCTTCGTCCCCAGTTGGTTGAGATGCACTCAGCATAGGACTCCTATCATCTCCAGTAGGTGCACATGTGCCATGAACACAAGGAATGGGTGGTTCCGTACTGCACATAGTCTCCTCGTTTTCCACAGAGGACATGATCAAATTCCCCATGTCTCTAAGTGGGGTTTATGTGACGCTTTGTTCATCAGAAGGTACCTCATGCTGATTAGAATTAGCAAAATCATCAGATAACATATCTCCTGAAGGCACAGAAGATTGCAGAGATAGAACCTGTTCTTGACTTGGTGGACTTGTATAAGGTAAAATATGCTCATGGAAAACCACATCACGAGAAACAAAATATTCGTCTTTTTCTATGTCGTAGACTCTCCACCCTTTTTGGCCAAAAGGATACCCGACAAAAACACATTTTCGACTCAGTTCCTCAAATTTGTCGTTGTCGCGTTTTTGTCTATAAGCGTAATAAAGACACCCAAAAATGTGCAATTGTGAAAATTTCGGAAGGTTCCCAGTCAAAACTTCATAAGGGGTTTTTCCTTTGAGCAATGTAGTGGGTGTTCTATTAATAAGAAATCTAGCAGTTAAAATACACTCTCCCCAAAATTCTATCGGCAAGGAGGCTTGAAAACGAAGGGCCCTTGCTACATTCAATATATGTCGATGTTTTCTTTCCACCCGACCATTTTGTTGCAGAGTCCCAATACATGAAGTTTGGAACACAATCCCATTGTCATCAAAATAAGGTTGTAGAGGTTTAAACTCGGTTCCATGTCACTTCGCACAATTTTTACATGCTTCCTAAATTGTCGTTCAATCATGGCGAAAAATTTTCGCATAATTTTCACTACCTCATATTTTTAAGCAAGTAAATAAATCCACACAACTCTGGAAAAATCATTTACGATGGTCAAAAAATAATATGCACCACATGAAGCAGGAAATCTATATGCTCCCCAAAGATCACAATGTATCTGAAAAATCAAAGAGGGTTAATTGTTTCACAATTTTCTGCAACCTTCTTTGCCGTCAATAAAATAAAATAAACAAAATCGAAATAGCAAAGAAACACTAAAATTTGGTAACGCAGTTCGGCTTACTCGGCCTACATCTGCGGGGCCCTTACCAGCTTAATCACTTTCACAGGAATTCAATAGAATTACACAGAATTGATTTAACACAGCACCTCTCAATATCTGTAACTATTTCGCAACCTAACTACCCGTGAAAGACTTTCACACCTGATAACACGACCGACTCATGCTAACCTCGTCAGAGGATTTTTCTACCTACTTTCACTTAAAGTAATAACAAATAAACATATCTCAAGTATTTAATCAACAGAAAATAAAATAACAAACTACTTGAGATCAACGAAGACTTCCCTATAAATTCTTCTTCTCAAAATAACCCAGCTGAAAACTTTCTTTCTTCACAAGGATGAATCACGGCGTTGCTTTGAGCAGTAATCGGTATTTTTCTTCAAAGACCCATGAAACACGTACTCCCCCAGAAGCTCAAGCACCCTCAAACTGCATCTGCTATCAACGTGTTTCACAGCTCACGCACCCACACACTTGTCAGATTCATCAACGTATTCAGGCGACTTGATCGTCACAGAGGGGCTGCTATCTTTTTATCAGAGCCAGAGACTGCATCCTTTTCCTTAGTTCTTCCCATAATTGAATGTCAGACAGACAATGAGCACAAACACAGTAATCACCAAGCACTATTAGAGATTCAGAATATACCAGCAAGTAGAAATCAACAACTATCGATACTCCACCCAATCGACAATCAGCCAAGATTCAGTAATTTCCATAATAAAGAGCTTCAAAATCCAGCCAAAAATTTAAATCACTTCACCAAAGCACCACACCAAGCAATCACGCAACATTCCTCATATTACCTAAAATAATTAAAACATCAAGGCTTCACTGTATACCCACGACTTTAATCACAACTCCACCAAGACAATTAACGCCCCTCCAAACAAGACCCAACACAAAACTCAACTATGAAATGTGAGAGATTCATACCATATGAGAGATGTCCACTCTAGAGATAGCTGTAGGTTGAAAAAGAAGAGCAGATGTTGACCAAGAGTGACTCACGATCTCCAATCTTCATGAGAGGGCCGAGCAAAAATGAAGATGAAGTGTAGCAGAGACGCAGATGAAATAATGGAAGAGGGAGTTGCGGCAGAGATGAATAATGAAGATGATGGGTGGAAATTGAAGAATGAGAACATTTAGGGCATTTTAAAATCCTTTGGCAAAAACACAGCACAACACTCTCTCTTTTTCACTATTCTTTTTCCCTTTTTTTTACTATTCTTTTTCTTTTTCTAACTAAAATAAAGCATAAAACTAAATACACTAATAGTGTAAGGCACAGAGTCCTAAAGCTCCCCTGAGAAGTTCAAACTTTACTGTATCAAGGGATTTTGTGAATATGTCTGCCAATTGCCTTTCTATAGAGACATGTGACAAAGTGACCATTTTACTTTCCACAAGCTCTCGGATGAAGTGATATCGTAGATCAATATGCTTCGTCCTTGAATGCTGAATTGGATTCTTTGAAATATCTATGGCACTTTTGTTGTCGCATAAGATAGTCAACTCATTTTGATCAATCCTATAGTCTTTCACCATTTGTTTCATCCAAAGAAGTTATGAACAAAAACTACCTGCAGCGATGTATTCTGCCTTAGCGGTTGATAGTGAGATTGAATTCTGCTTTTTGTTGTACCAAGAGATCAAATTGTTTCCTAGAAAGAAACAGCCTCCCGAAGTACTTTTCTGGTCATTTATGTTTCTAGCCCAATCTGCATCACTATATCTGGCTAGATAAGGTGTTGAGTCAGATGAATACCATATCCCAAAATCAGATGTACCACTAACATACCTGATGATCCTCTTTACTGCTATCAGATGTGTTTCTTTTGGGTTGGCTTGATAGCGAGCACATACCCCAACAATAAAACAAATATCCGGTCTGCTTGCAGTCAAGTATAATAGGCCTCCAATCATACTTAGATATAAACTCTCATCAACACTTTTTTCCATTCTCGTCTCTGTTTAATTTTTTTGAAACACTCAGAGGCGTTCTTACATGTCTAGCATTCTCGAGACCGAACTTCTTGATTAAGCTCTTGGCATACTTGGTTTGCGATATGAAAATTCCATCCTTCGTTTGTTTTAGTTGCAAACCTAAAAATAAATTCAACTCGCCTACCATACTCATTTCAAATTCATATGTCATCAGCTTAACAAATTCTTCAACCATCTTTGAATGTGTAGCACCAAACATAATATCATCAACATAAATTTGAGCTATCAAAAAATCAGATTGAAATCTTTTAATAAACAAGGTTTTATCAACATTACCTCGTTTATATCCTTGCTTGATAAGATACTAGGTGAGTCTTTCATACCAGGCCCTTGGTGCTTGTTTCAGCCCATAAAGTGCTTTCTTTAATTTGTACACATAGTTTGTATGAGATGAATCAATTAATCTTTTTGGTTGCTCCATAAAGACTTCTTCCTGTATAAACCCGTTCAGAAAAGCATTCTTTACATCCATCTGATAAAGTTTAAAACCTTTTATACATGCAATGCCTAACAATAATCTGATCGACTCAAGTCGTGCCACTGGAGAAAATGTTTCATCAAAGTCAATTCCTTCTACCTAAGAATATCCCTGAGCTACTAGCCTCGCTTTATATCTGGTAACATTCCCATGTTCATCTATTTAAGAATATCCCTAAGATACTAGCCTCGCTTTATATCTGGTAACATTCCCATGTTCATCTATTTTATTTTGAAACATCCACTTTGTACCGATTAAATTAGTACCTTGTGGTCTTGGCACTAATTCCCATACATCATTCCGTGAAAACTGAATTAATTCTTCTTGCATAGCCGCTATCCAGAAATAATCTTGTAGTGCTTCTTTGAAGTTTTTTGGTTCAAGTAAAGAAGTATAGCACAAATATCCTGCAAGTTCTCTATAGTCAACCCTTTTCCTCTCTTTTGTTTTTCTTCTTTTGCTCACATCTCTAATAACATTTTCTGCTGGATGATTTCTTTGGATTTGAGACGAAGAGCCTCGATTCAAATCAGCTTCTATTGTATTAGTTGGTTCATCATCCGAAGTAACTGAAAGTTCTTCAGTTTCTGCAATTACTTTTTCAGCAGTAACTAACTGTAAATCAGATTCTGCAGTTACTTTGTCTGCAGCAACTAACTACGAATCTAGGCAATTCTTCACTTTTGTCTCATTACTTGTTTGAGTCAGTTCAGATGGCTGGTTGCTATTTTTCTCTTCAGCCACTTGTCCATTCATCAAAGATGCATCATCTACCACAACGTTGATGGATTCTTGCACTTTCTTTGTTCTTTGATTGTACACTCTGTAGGCTTTACTATGAGTTGAGTACCCAATGAAGACTCCTTCATTACTTTTGCTTTCAAATTTTCCAAGTTGCTCACGATCTCGAAGAATGTAGCACTTGCTTCCGAAAATATGAAAATAGCTCACATCTGGTTTCTTTCCTCTCCAAAGTTCATATGACGTCTTGTTCAAGAAGTTTTGAAGATATACTCTATTGCATATGTAGCAAGCTGTGTTAACCGCTTCAGCCCAAAATTGCATAGACATTTTGCTTCCATTTAGCATCGATCTGGCCATTTCTTGAAGCGTTCTATTCTTCCTCTCTGTGATACCATTTTGTTGTGGAGTTTTGGGAGCTAAATATTCTTGTGAGATTCCATACTCGTCACATAATTCATTAAAACTTGCATTCTCAAATTCATAGTCAAAATTTTCAGATTCATCACCTGCACATATAGGCTTCTAAAAGCCTTAAACGCATCTGACTTTTCTTTCAAAAATGCTACCCAAGTATATCTCGAATAATCATCAACACAGTTTAGAAAATATCTCATTCCACCAATGCTTTCATGTTGTGTTGAACCAACTAAATCCAAGTGAACCAATTCAAGAATACGACATGAGGTAACATACCTGACCTATTTGTGCGGCACTCTTAGCTATTTTCCCATCTGACATCCACTGCAAATTAATTTCCCTTCCTTGTTCATTTTGGCTAAGCCCTTCACAGCCTCCCATCTTGTTAACTTGTTTATAAGATCGGAGTTCACGTGCCCAAGCCTTTGATGCCATAAATCAATGCTATTTTCATGAATGGTCTTGACTTGCAACATGTAACATTTATCGGCTGATCGCTTGCCGCTCACAATACATTCGCCTTGTTCGGTAAGTACCCTGCACTTATCACTTGTAAATTTAATTAGCAACCCATCATCACATAGTTAGCTTATACTTACCAAATTTTCCTTCAATCCATCGACATGAAGCACATTCTTAAGAGGAGGTAAACCATCTATGCACAATGTTCCTCTACCGATCACAGAAGCTTTCTTTCTATCTTCGAAAGTCACATGACCATCCATACAATTCTGATAATCTGTTAAGTTGGCTTTTTCCCCTGTGATATGACGTGAACATCCACTATCAAAATATCATCCATGTTGTAACGTTGCCTTCATTGATGTACGAACTACAAGAGCTTGCAAATCACTTCTTTTTACCCAAACAGATTTAGAAACTGAAGGTTGATGTTGAAATTTCTGTGGAATGTACCCACTTCTTCAACCTTGCCTTCTTTCAAACAGCATCTGTAGCAATTGATAACACCTTGGCCTTATATGTCCCACAACTCCACAAAAATGACATGTGGGTATAAATATTCTTCTCTTATTTGGCGCTTCTACCTCTTGGGCTTATCTAAACATCCCAGAATTTTCTTCATTAACTTTCGAATACTCACCTTTGTAGCCTATGCCTTCAAAATTTCCTTTAGGCTTACCGATTTCTATCAACTTCTCCTGTTTTTTCGTGCCTCCATTCAACATTCTCAATCCTTTTTCAGTATTTATCAATTTCATTCTAGCTTTACCAAGCTCATCTGACGTCAACATCAGCTTCTTTTCCAATTCTTGTATGGTGTTCTTCATGCAAAAATTCTCTTCCTTCAATCTTCTATTCTCTTTATATGTTTTCACCCATTTTTATATATAGCTTTGTAATCCTCGTTAATATTCCCATTTTCATCATCAGTGCTACTTCTGTCACTGTAATAGTCGGATACTAAATCTTGAGCTGAACCATTTTCGAAATTTTCATATTTTCTCCCTTTTCTGCCTTCAGTTACTTCATTCTCAGTTACTGTTAAGCAAGTAACTGGACTTTTACTGTGTAACGCAACCAACGCAGCATTGTTTGCTATTTCTTCTTCACTACCGAAATCACTCTCAGAATCATTTTCACTCCAAGTGGTGGTAAAGGACTTTCCTTTTTGTTTCTTCAACGTATTAGCACATTTTGACTGGATATGTCCGAACCCCAGACATTCATGACATTGAATTTTTTTTGCCTTTCGTTCTCCCTTTTACATCTTGATTTGTTGCCTTGGGTTGGTACTTGATGAACTTCCACCATTTTGTCTAAAGGCAGGTTTGTCCTTCTTCATTCTTTTCATCCACTTACTGAAATTTCATGTGAGTAGAATCATTTCTTCATTTTCATCTGATTCATCCTCCACTTTGTTTGCATTTTTCATGGTTTCCACCTGTAGTGCCAATCCTTTGTTTTTTTCTTGCTTGCCTCTTAAGAGATTCATCTCGAAATTTTTACAAATTTCGATAACTTTTTCTAGTGATAGAGTATCAATATCGTGAGCCTCCTCTATTGCTGTAATCTTCGGGATAAATCTTGGTGGTAGTGATCTCAGTGTTTTCTTGACCAGTTTCACATTAGAGTACCTCTTCCCCAGTTGATGAGCTTGATTTGCAATATCTCTTAATTTTTCATGGAATTCACCAATGGTCTCATGCTCATCCATCTTCAGCTCTTCAAATCACACTGCTAGCATTTGTAATTTCGACGCTATCACAGATTTTGATCCTTCATGAATGGTTTGCAAGGCATCCCATGCTTCTTTCGTCATTTCACGTACTGAAATCATCGAGAAGCGTCCTTCATCAACAGCACTGAATATCGCATGCGTTGCTTGTGAATTTCCCAGTGCACTTTCCTCTTCCATTCTCGTCCATTTAGATGGATCTTTCTTAACTGCATCTCCCTTATCATCAGTGATCATAGGATGTGTCCAACTGTATTCTACCGAATGTCAGACTCTCGTGCCCTGAGCTTGAATAAAGACTTTCATCCGTGATTTTCATGCTGGGTAATTTGATCCATCCAATAGTGGCGGTCTAGTAATCGACGCACCCTCTCTAGTGGCCATGTCTGCGAATCTAGGATATCCACCAACTTGCTACCAAGTTCTGAATCGGCGATCTGGCTCTGATACCAATTGAAAAATTGAAGAGGGTTAATTGTTTCGCAAATTTCCGCAACCTTCTTTGCTGTCAATAAAATAAAATAAACAAAATCGAAATAGCAATGAAACATCAAAATTTGGTAACGCAGATCGGCTCATTCGGCCTACGTCTGCGGGGCCCTTACCCAGCTTAATCACTTTCACAGGAGTTTAATAGAATTACATAAAATTGATTTAACACAGCACCTCTCAATATCTGTAACTATCTCGCAACCTAACTACCCGTGAAAGACTTTCACGCCCGATAACACGACCGACTCATGCTAACCTCGTTAGAGGATTTTTCTACCTACTTTCACTTAAAGTAATAACAAATAAACATATCTCAAGTATTTAATCAACAGAAAATAA
>JANQBM010005631.1:0-12860 GCA_025594535.1 Erythroxylum domingense | reverse complement strand
ATTATTTGGGTTAAATTTATGAAATTCGTTATTATAATTAAATGTATTTATTATAATAATAATTATTGATAATTATACTATGATATTAATAGTTATGATAATAATAATAATAATAATAATATAATAATAATAATAATAATAATAATTTTTTTATTCATAATAATATTAATATGAATATTATAATAATAATAATAATAATTATTATTATTCTTGTTATTATTATTATTATTATTATTATTATTATTATTAATATTATTATGCTTATTATTATCTCTTACAATTATTTTATTAATTTATTAAATTTATTTCTATTAATTATAATAACATTCCTTATTGTTACATTGGACAATTAAAACGAAATTAAATATATCCCTAAACAAAAATTAAGATACAAAAATAACTAGATTTCATGGTGAGAATTTATTTAATACACATACAAGAAAATTAAATTAGGATGAAATAAATAGACATGATAATAAATTGGAGTGGAACAATGTTATAAGTAGCACACTCATGGGTGTGATTTGTATTGGTCACGCCCGTGAGAAGGCAGTGTCGCGATCGTTCTTGTGGACGATCGCGACTTCGCTGATGCATTAGACAGTTTGAAAACATCATAACTTCCAATGCAGAAATCCTTAAATGATAAAGTTTATATCGTTAGGAAGCTAAGATCAAGAGCTACAACTTTCATGTTGACAATTATTTTATCTTCTTCTTCGATCAATATAGTTTTTGCATTGAAATTTGCAAATTATGAATTCTTACTTATATCCATGCTTAATAATTATATTATATATAATTGGTAGACTCTGTCTATTTTACTTAGGGTAATGATGATTATGATGTTTGTCATTTCCAAAGCAATTCATAATAATAATTTCCTGCAATTTAAGTTATTTGTTCAGAGAAAGAAACTTATAATAGCATTTGAAGAATGTTCCTCCTAATATTTTGAAGAATCACAATAGAAAAAGGTAATATTTTGACGATTTTAAGTATGATTTCATGTAAATTTTTGTTTGTTCTTTATGTTTTCATGTTATTATTGTTTGTTCTTTTTGTTAGTTTTGTTTAGTATCATTCTCTGTATCTCCCAATATATATGTGTATAATTTGAACCAGTTCTGTATCTGAAACAATTATTGAGGAATGGCTGCCTGTTGCCATTTATGTAGTTGCTGGTTGTTAAAAGGTGTCTGTTATGTATGTTTCCATTATAGTAATTGTTGAAGATATTTAGATTTCATTGTTTAAGGTTCATGTTTCTGTTTAAAGTTGTTGTATTTATTGTTATCGACACTTATTTTGTCTATATCATAAAATGGAAGTATCCATTTTCATTTCTTGCAATTCGTTATAGGTGTTTATTGGAAGATGAAAGCTAATAATTCAACGGCGGGTGTCTCTTCGTCTTATCGTCAGTTAAATTTTGAAGATGTTAATGAAATTTGGAGGAGTAAAGGTGAAGATGAGATTGTACCTTTCATCAGTTTAAATAATGATGAGGAATTACAACCAACTGGGTCAACTGAAGTAAGCAAAGAATTAATACCAAAAATTGGAATGGAGTTTGAGACAGAAGAAGATGCATACCAATTTTATTTGGCATATGCTAAAAAGATCGGATTTGGGATAAGGAGAAGCAGAAACCACAAAGATAAATCCGGAAACTTGATTGACAGAATGTTTTGCTGTTGTACTGAAGGAAAATGTGGAAAAGATAAACGAGATATTGTTGTGAGAGCAAAACGTCCTGAAACAAGGTATGGTTGTCATGCTAAAATGAGAGTCAGCTCTCGAAGAATAGGGAAATTCGTTGTGGTTTAGTTTATTAAGGAGCATAATTACTACTTGTTCATTCTAAACAAGACGCACTTATATAGATCTCACCGAAATATAAGTTTATCTGCAACAACACAAATTGAAATGGCAAATGATGTAGGAATTGCACCAAAGGCATCTCATGCTGTCATGGTTAGACAAGTTGGTGGTCGAGAAAATTTAGGTTTCATACCAGATGACTACAGAAATTACTTACGGTCTAAAAGATCGAGAGATGAGAGAAGAGGAGATACAAGAGGTGTTCTGGAATATTTGCAGAAAATGCAATTTGATGATCCAAATTTTTTTTATGCTATCCAAGTTGATGAAGCTGATTTAATATCCATCATTTTCTATTCAGATGCAAAGATGAGAGCAGATTACTCAAATTTTGGTGATGTGGTTTGTTTTGACACAACTTACAAGAAGAACAAGGAAGGCCGTCCCCTTGCGTTGCTTGTAGGAGTAAATCACCACAAGCAAACCACAATCTTTGATGTTGCTTTGTTATATGATGAGACATCCCTCACATTTGATTGGTTATTTGATACATTTACGAAAGCTATGTGTGATAAAAGACCGCAAACAATTCTTACAGACCAAGATGCATCAATGGCAAAGGATCTAGCAATAAGATGGCCTGAAACTCATCATCGTTTATGTATTTGGCACATTTATCAAAATGCGGCCATCCATTTAAGTGGTGTTTTCTCCCAATTCAAAGATTTTTGTAGGGAATTTAGCTCATGCATATATGATTATGAAGATGAGGAAGATTTTGTAAATGCATGGAATGACATGTTGTGCAAATACAGACTTCAAGATAATGATTGGTTGAGGCGGATGTTTGGGATAAAGAAAAAATGGGCGTTAGTGTATGGAAGACAGGTGTTTTGTGCAAACATGACGACAACTCAAAGAAGTGAGAGCATGAATGCTGTTGTGAAGAGGTCTGTTAGTTATCAACACAAATTCTTGGAATTTTTTCATCACTTTGAGAGACTCCTTGAAGATCGTAGATATGAGGAGTTAAAGGCTGATTTTAAATCTTGGACAAGTATGCCGTCATTGGTCTATCCAATTGAAACGTTGAAACATGCAGCAACTATTTATACGCTTGAGGTGTTCAAGTGGTTTGAAAATGAGTGGTGTAAGTGTCATAATTGTTGTATTGAAAGCTTTGGGGAGGTTGGATCAATCACAACATATCATATTACCCCTTATTTGAAGAGTTATTACCATATAGTTACGTATGATTCATCAAATGGAAAATTTGATTATGGCTGTAGAAAATTTGAGTTTGCGGGAATTTTATGTTGTCATATTTTGAAAGTTTTTACTGTGACAAATATTATGGACATTCCAAGTCAGTATATATTGAAAAGGTGGACATGTAAAGAAAAACTTGGATTCGTGGGAAGTAATACTGTGGGAATTAGCATGAGCAACTTGGATCCGAAGATATGTCAAAGTTTGCGGTATAAAGAATTGTGTGCACTATATGTTCAATTGGTTACAAAAGCATCTGAAAGTGAAGAGACTTTCAAAATTGTTAAAGATAGTATTTTGAAGATGCTGGAAATTGTCGATGCGAGATTAGAAGGTAACGATTCAACTATCGAACAGTCCATTACCAGGTCCAACGTCAGATTACAAGGTGAAGAGATGGTACAATGTTCCAGTGTTGTAACAGATCCATTGAACCAAAATGAGCTCGTTGTTCGTGAAAAGAATTGCATTAGTATTAAAGGAATCAAAATGAAGAAGAAATCTGTTTCAGGTAAAAGAGTGAGGGGTGGGTTGGAGAAGGCTACGAAAAAAAGGAAATCAACCAAAAATGCCCCAAGTCAGGTAAATCTTACGATTGCCAGCTCAAACATTAGCATTTAATCTTTATATTGCTTTTGGAAATTTGTTATCTTCATTTCCATGTCCCTTACATTTATACTTTATAATTCTAAAGATCAAATGTTTTAATAATTAGTCTAGTGTTATGATTATATACTCATCAACTTTTGTGACGATAGGTTGTGTCTGTGAATACAAGTCAAACATATTCGACTGCAACATCAACTTTTCCATTTAATATTTAGGTTGTATTTGCAAACATATTCGACTGCAGCACCAACTTTTCCATTTAATATTCAGGTTGTATTTGTAATATTATGTTGTTCAATTCCATGTTGCTTGCGCGGGTACTTTTAAATCACCGAGATTGTATGTTTAAACATATTACTCAAAATTTTGGACCATATACTAATGAAAATTTTCGATGATAGGTTGTGTCTCTCAATTCAACTCAAACAAATTCTACTGAAGGTGTTCCATTTTTAATAGACATGATGTACTCCCAAATGGTATGTATCTTTTCCCATAATACAATTACAAACAACAGTATGTTTGTGGACATAATTATTCACAATTGAGTTATGATACCAAATTTGTTTGTTATAGGCACAACAACAACATGGTGTTACCGATGCGATCATAAATAACTCACGACAAAACCGTAATCTTAACTACAAAAGTGTAGATATAGGTGGTTTTGTTGAGACATGTGATTGTCTAGGTCCATGTGCGGGAGGCATATTTTGTAAATACAAAGTGAATAGAAATTAACATGTTTAACTAAGAATCAGCATATTTTTGCAGAAGCTGCATATGTTGCTGAAGCTTGGGCAGAGTCCAACAATTTAAATTTTTTCAATTAAGATACATCAGAAACTATGCACACTTCAGAGACATATCAAACATGACCATTGATGATGGTAATTAATTTATTATGCTTCTGTGCTGTGTTTCATTATCTATTTAAAGTTATGTTGAAACCTTACAACACATGAGAGATGAAAATCCATTTTGTTTGGAATTGAAGGAAAGAAGGGCTAAGAACTTCTGCTTTGTGTATGTGCACAAATTCTTTTCGAACATATTATTGTCATTAACCTTGCAAATGTCAGCAGACGCCAGGAATTGTTGTTATTGTAACTAAACTATTCAATATTCAGATATTGTTGCCACTCTACACGTATATGAAGCATGAACATTTATGATTGTATTTAGATTTATGCTACCGATGTGGCTTTGGATAGGTCATGTGCTTAAACTCTGTTCCATTGAAAATAGACAGTAAAAGTTGTGCACTATATTGACTTATGCACATATGCAAAATTGTCTTATGTTAAGTTGACATTGTGAGTATGAATAAAGTTGCTAGTAATAAAATATGGCATTTGGATGGGTTATGGTTAGGTCAACTGTTTGGATTGTAAAATTTACAAAAGTCATGGACGTGACAGTGAGGAGTAACGGCCGTGAGGATAAAAGACAAAGGATCATGTAGCGAAATTGATATTATTGTTAGTATTATATTATTATTAATTACTGTAATGTACTTGTTTATTGATTATTACAATGGACTATTATGAACTTCTGTCACGGGTGTTACAACATTTTGTCATGCCTGTGACTTTTGCACTTGTTGATTTTGTTTTCAAAGTCAACAATGCACGTACACTTAATGGGTAGGGAAAGTACTAGTTTATTTCCTTTATAATTTAATCTGATACATCTAGCAAACAATCGAATGGACAGTGTTGAGTGCCTTGAATTTCGGTGAACCGTAAATGGGTCATAAGCTGACCTGAAAGGAGGGAAAAAAAAGAGTTCAGTGGGCGGTATGGACCTGACTCAATTTCTGTATTTTTTGAAGTGAGCCAAACTAGATAGGTATATATATGATGAATTCAGTTCTAGGGTTTTATCATTTGTAACATTTCTCTCTGATGGAAAAAGATTTCTTTTCCTTTGCCCGTGGAAGTAGGTCACATTGGTCGAACTAGGTAAATCATGTGTTTTTTTAATATGTTTTTTCTCTATTACGTTGCATTTTTTCTCAACAAGTGGTATCAGAGTAAGGTTTTAAAAGATTCTTTTTAGATTTTGTTTTCAAAGTTCAAATTTTTCTTGCAATATTTGGGAGTTTGTTCTATCTTCTATTTAGGAAGATGATGAATCATAAGTTCGATGTTGATAATTCAACAGGTCTAACGATTTCGCTATGTGGAAGATTAAGATAAGGGCTCTTCTGGTTTAGTAGGGATGTCTGACGATGCTAGATGGAGAAGGTAAACTACCCGAGAAACTATTAACGGTGGAGAAGAATGAAATTCTAGAGAAGGATCATAGCAATACTATTGAGTCTAAGGGATGAAGTGTTGCATGAGGTGGTGCATGCAACAACTGCTACAGGATTGTGGGAGAAATTGGAAAGCAGGTTTCAGAAGAAATCTCTCACAAATTGTTTATATCAAAAGCAGCGTTTGTATACCTTGCAGATGACAAAAAGTATGCAGGTAAAAGATCATCTTAATAACTTTACTGAATTTTCTTAGATTTACAAGGCGTTGGGGCTAATATTGATGATGAGGATCAAGCTATTATTCTTTTGTGTTCTTTACTGAATTCATATGAGAATTTTGTTGATACTATGTTGTGTGGGTGAGATAATATTTCTGTTAGCAATGTGAAGGATGCTATTTAGTCTAAAGAATTAAAGAGAAAGGTCTCTAGTTTTGGTGAAGATGGAGCATAAGCAAGTCTTGTTGTTAGTAGGAGTAGGATCACTGAAAGAGACGATGGTGGGAGAGGTAGGTCACATTCCAAATTAAGGGCTAAAGCAATTAAGTGTTTTCTTTGTATAGAGAAGGGGCATATCAGGATGGACTGTCTATAGCGAAAAAAGAGAAACGAGAAGAAGGAATCAAGTAGTAGTGGTAGTGTTACATTAGTACAGGATAACTCCAATGAAGGAGAGGGCAATGATGTTTTGATTGTTAGTACTTCTAGTTCTACAAAAACTTGGGTCATAGACACTGTTGCATCTTATCACATGACTTTCTTATGTGAATTGTTTCATTCATTCAAGAAGTGGAATAGCACAGTAAAGTTGGGTGATAAAAAGGATCTTACTGTAAAGGGTGGTGGTTCGGTGTAGATTAAGATGCATAACGAAATTATCAGGACACTTGATGCATAGTATATTCCTGATTTACGTATGAATTTGAATTCTTTGGGTAACCTAGATAAACAAGGGTATGGTTTCTCTGGTGGTGATGAACAATTGAAGATTCTAAAGGGTACTTTAGTAGTAATGAAAGGCAAACTACAACATGGAATTTATATTCCGATGGGTAGTTCAATAACAGGAACAGTGGCAGTATGTCAGTCCTTAGAGAAGTATAATGACAACATAGAGTTATGGTATTATAGACTAGGTCATATGAGTGAAAAGGGATGGCAATATTGAGCAAACAAGGATTGTTAGATAGAGCAGAGACTAGAAAGTTGAAGTTCTATGAGGCTTGCTTCATGGGAAAGTAACGCAGAGCCAAGTTTAGCTCTGGAAAACATACCTGGAAAGAAATCCTTCAGTATGTTTATTAAGATTTATGGGGTCCTTCTCTAGTTGAATCTTACGGAAGATGTAGGTACTTTGTTATATTCATTGATGACTACTCTAGGAAGGTTTGGGTGTATTTTTTAAAATCCAAGGATGGGGTATTTAGGCGGCTCAAGGAGTGAAAGACTATGGTTGAAAAATGGACTGGAAAACAAGTTAAGACTTTAATAACATATAACGGGTTGGAATTTTACAATGTACCTTTTAACGAATTCTGCAAGTCAGAAGGTATAATAAGGCACCACATTGTACGACATATTCCACAATAGAATGGAGTTACAGAGTGTATGAACTAAACACTCTTGTAACATTCTCGATGGTAAATGTTGGCTTATCAAAGCAATTTTAGGCTGAAGCAGTTAACGCTACTTGCTATCTGGTGAATAAATCTCCATAAACTGTAATAGATTTTAAGACTCCTCAAGATGTATGGTTCAGTTTTCCTCTGATTATTCTGGCATGCATATATTTGATTGTCCTACTTATGCTCATGTGAATGATAGGAAACTGGAGACGAGGGCAAGGAAATGTATATTTCTAGGGTATGCGACCGAAGTTAAAGGGTATAAACTATGGTGTGCAGAAAAAGATAGAACCCTGAAATTTATTATTGCAAAAATGTGACCTTTGATGAATCTACTATGTTAGAAGGTGGAGTTTGAAATTTAAACTCCAAACAGGACTACAAGAGATCCTGTTTTACAGCACAGAGAAGAAGAGCAAGATTCACAAAGTATAGCAATAAGGAGAAAGAGTAGGGAAATCAGAAAGCCTATAAGGTATGTTGATTATGCTAGTATTATTGATACTAACTCTAATGCATATGCCTTGATAGTAAAAGAGAATATTAATTCTGATGAACCTAGATCATATAATAAGGCAATTGAGAGTAAATAAGCATCATAATGGTTGATTACGATGAATGAAGAGACATAGTCTCTTGAAAAGAACAAAACCTAGTAGCTATTACCTATACCAAAATGTGTGAATCTAGTAGGATGCAAATGAGTGTTTAAGAGGAAAGAAGGAATTCTTGGAGTTGAACCATCTGCGTTCAAAGCAAGACTTGTGGCCAAGGGTTTTTCACAAAAGGAAGGGATTGACTACCGTGAAGTGTTCTCACCATTTGTTAAGCATAAAACCATTCGGGTTATTCTATCCATAGTAAGTGCATTAGATCTAGAGTTAAAAAACAACTTGATGTCAAAACTGCGTTCTTATTGTGACACCCCACTACTATAAATTACATACCAGGATATCCTGAGAACATTCCAGTATATAATCTATAATAATGACGTATTAAGTATCTCACCTTCACTTTATAACATGAAAACATATCCAACTTAATTATGGCATCAATTATGTATGTAAAAGTCACAAAACACAATATTTAAAAACCTCAACTTTGCATTTCATTTATTCATAAAAGTTTACACTGAGTCATCAAAAACCAATATTTACAACCGATATACACAAGTTCTATATGGCATATATTAACTACTTAAAAACAACTATAACTCCTTGATTGCCAGCTGATAGACCTTTAAGCCATGTGTAGTCCAAAAAGTTCTTTTAGAAGATCTTAGAAATCTAGGTCTCCTGTCTCATAGTTGAAAAGTCATGTTGCAATTTTGGATGAGTTTTACAAACTCAATAAGCGAACCATCATTAATGATCTCGCTCCAGGCACAAAACACAAATATCATATAACCAACAATCACAATAAGACATAAAGAATGTCATACACATCATATACATTCTTTCAAAACTTGTACATCCCAATCAGACACATTATCATGACATATCACTTTTACCTCACAACTTTAGAAAAGATTTCACAAGCATATATTTTATAATCATAAATGTTCAAATGCAGATGCATATGCATATAAGACTCCAGAATTGTTATTATTTGTTGTGACCGAGTGTCTTTCAAATACAGAAATAGATACTGGCCCACTAGGCTCAGCCAGAATAGAAATCATAGAGCAAAGCTCTATGTGTAGAATACTGAGCTCATAACTCTTTCAAACTGGCTACTCTAATCACAATGCCTTTATCTGATCATGCATTTTATAAAATGCATCAAATAACAGAATATTCCATGAATAGCATTCACTTATGATACACAGATAGAATCTCATATTCATCAGACCTCAGTCAGGTATTCAACTTTCGAAGAGCATTCAGAATTCAGTGGCAAACATATATCATTCAAATGTCAGATGCAAATATAACACTTCCAATACATTCTTGACTATTAAACTCCTCAGACTATTAAAGTACGGAATTCATATTCAGATCACAACAGTTCAATAATTGAAAGTTAAGCAGAAAAAATCAAACAATCCTAGGAAGATCATCCAGGTTAACTCACAAATGCTCCCTTTAGCATATTGCCTTGAAGTCCCAAAAATGTCTGGAATCGATCACTCGACTTGCTCCTATATATGCAATTCATATATAATTATATGTCACTCATGTGCATTTTCATAAAAATAATCAATCATAACTACATTTGCGAATGTATCATGTATCATGCATGTTCAATGACAATTTCTCTGATATGTTTCTTTAATACTCTTTATAAGAAATTTCAACACCTTGAAAACATTCTTTAATCTCTAACACTCTTTTCTCTTCTCACTTTAATCCCTTCCTTCAACATCAATTAAATTCATTTAAGAGCTCATTTAAACTTACATGCCTTATATGCTATCATCCTTACTTGAATTAGGTTGAAAAACATCCAAAAATCAACTTTTGATAAAGCCTTTAGGGTCACGATTGTGCATGTGCACGATCGTGACTTTCTTCCTTCTTTAACATGATTGTGACTTTCTTCCTTCTTCAGTATAGTCACGATCGTGACTTCCCTCATCCTTTAGTAGAGTTGTGAGGTTTTTGACCTAGAAACATATATTTTTAGACAACAATTTCTTCTAATAAAAAGTTACTCTATGTCTTAAGTTTCTAGTGACATCAAATTCATACATTTTGGTTCAGTATCGTGCAAGTTATAATCAAAATACTCCATACTGTTCCTCATACCTCGGCAGAACATAACTTTCAACTTCCATCCAAATTTCAAGACTCTTAAAGATAGATTTCAAATTTGATTCCTTCATGAAAAATTCTATGACTAGTTTACTCCAAAACAAAATTCATCCAATTTAAATATTCACAAATCAAGTTATGGCCAAAATACAAATGTATGTTCAGTAAAATATTGCTTATAACATACTCCAGCATAATTCATTATCAATGTTCTATTTCTTCTCTATCATTTCTCTATAATCTCAAGTTGATGGTTTAGTAAAACCTAGATTTTTTAGTCCAAAATTCTCTAGTTATAATTCACAATTTGATGAATAATCACAATTCAAAATAGAACCTAATTCATACTTATATATATATATATATATATATATATATATATATTCAGTATTTTCCCAACTCTTCATTTAACTCCAATCATCACAATCCTACACCTTGTTAATCATATCATGAATTTGCTCCTTCCTTCACCACACACATATGCATCAACACCATTCACGCATGCATCAATCCACAAGCATGAAAATATACACCATTCATGCATCCATTCATTAACAAATCTTAAAACCTTAATAGAAATTATTTACACTATCATAAAACTTGGTTTATACTATTAACAAGTTTTTGGTGAAGAGAGCCAAAGATGGAGAGAGACAACATAAAACCTCAAATGGGCTAAAGTGATGTAGCTTTTATTTTGTAAGGTGTAACTAAAAAATTGATAGATTAACCAAAAGCTAATATACATAAATAAGCAAGATGGTGTTTCGATGATGGTAAAGTAAGAAGGAAGTTTCGATGTTTTTGGTGAAACCAAAGGAAGAGTTGTAGAAACATGTTTCCTAATGACTAGGTGTCTCTTTTAAGGCTTGACATATGTCTCCAATGCATGTCTTCCACTTGTCCACTAGATAAGTTACCATTTTTCTCTTAGTTATAGGTCCATATGTCACTCCATAATTTATCCATTTGTCAACTAATAATTTGTCTCTTATTTCTATATTTTCTTAGTCTAAAATACTTTAAATATTTGATAAATTTCCAAAACATCTTCAAAAATACAAAATTAATTCTAATACACACCAATTCAATTTTCATGACAATTAATCCATACTTCACACTTTAATCACATAAAAATCACTTATACCCGAAAAATGTCAATAAAAGCATACATAATTATTTTTTTATGAGTGACAAAATTATTCACATGTATGTGTATGCCAAATGATGCATGAAATGCACTTCTAAATTCTCAATAAATTCTCATATATAGCATCCTAGGGTTCTAACCCTAATCATGGGGTAATGGGATGTTACACTTATATGGAAACATAAAAGAACAGATCTATATGTCATAGCCAGAGGGGTTTGTTGACAATGAGAAATTAGAGCACGTATGTTTACTAAAAAAATCCTTGTACGGTCTGAAGCAGTCACCAAGGAAATGGTATAAGAGGTTTGATGCATTCATGAATTCTTATGGTTGTGTGCAATTAGTTTGATAATTGTGTCTACTCTAAGAGACTTTCAGATGATTCATATATATATTTGTTGCTATATGTGGGTGATATGTTGATTGCAGCTAAGAGTAAAGCTAAAATTGACGTTTTAAGGAAGTTATTGAATAGTGAGTTTGAGATGAAGGATTTGGGTGCATCTAAGAAGATTTTGGGCATGGGGATTTGGAGAGATAGGAGGGCAAGTCTACTGTATGCATCTCAACAGAAATACATTGAAAGGTTTTTGTATTCTTTTCATTTGGACAAATCCAAGCTAGTAAGTACTTCATTGGCAGCACATTTTAAACTTGATATTAGTACAATACCTACTATCGAATATAGAAGGATTGCATGAGACTAGTTCCTTGCTCCAGTGCTGTGGGAAGTCTGATGTATGCTATGGTATGTACTAGGCCTGATTTGGCTCATGCAGTTAGTGTGGTAAGTAGGTTTATAAGTAATATGGGGAAATCTCACTAAGAAACATTTAAATGGGTTATGCAATATTTGAGAGGAACGGGTAATATGTGATTGTTCTATGGAGCTAATAAAAGATATTGGTGGTTTAGTTGTCTGTACTGACTCTAGCTATGTCGGAGATCTTATGAAAAGAAGATCCCTGACATGCTATATCTTTACTCTGTTAGTTGGAAGGCAACACTTACTGTTGCCTTTTCTGCTACTAAAGCGGAATACATGTCATTGACAGAGGGCATTAAAGAAGGTATTTGGTTGCATGGACTTATTGATAGTCTGAGATTAAATGATGAAAGACCTATCATTTATTATGATAATCAAAGTGCATCGTATTTGTACAAGAATCTTGTTTATTATGAGAGATAAAAACATATTGATGTCAGGCTGAACTTCATATGATATGTCCAGTATGCACGATGCTCTAACTCAACTGGAAGATGACAAGATTTTCCATACACTATCTTAAATGGTGACATGCCTATGGGTGTCTTAAATGCAGTCCTATATGCCCAAAGTGCATCATCTAACTTTAAAGACCAGTC
>JANQBM010005614.1:0-12862 GCA_025594535.1 Erythroxylum domingense | reverse complement strand
AAAATCTTGTGATTTACAATTACAGCTTTAATTATTTAAATGTATGTGATGCCATGTGGAGTACTGTAGTGAGCGCATGTAGCGCCCCCTTATCTTAGGATATGTATCGGAATGACCTACGGGCGTACCGGTTCATACCCTAGGGTAATGGGGTCTTACAGATCAGGCAGAATTAGAAGCTGATCTGATTATTTTGCAACTGAAAGAAATAGACCTTATTTTAGGCATGGACTGGCTCACTGCTCATAGGGCAGTGATGAATTGTTATAGTAAGGAAGCAGTGCTTGAATCCCCTAATTAGCCAAGGGTGGTGTTTCGAGGAGTTAGTTAGGCAGTGCCAGCCTAACTAATTTCATTTCTGAGTTCTTTGAGATTGATCTGAAGTGGCTGTGAGACATATCTAGCCCATGTAGTGGATACTCGGAATGAACAAACCATTCAGGACATTCTAGTTGTTAGGGAATTTTTGGATGTGTTTCCGGCTGACCTACTGGGATTACCCCCAAATAGGGAGACAGAGTTCACCATTGATACTATTCTAGGTGCCACTCCTATATCAATTCCCCCATATAGGATGGTGCTTGTTGAACTAAAGGAACTGAAAACCCAGTTACAGGAATTGTTAGATAAGGGTTTCATCAGGCCTAGTGTGTCACCTTAGGGAGCTCTGGTACTATTTGTAAGGAAGAAAGATGGAACTCTGAGATTGTGTATTGATAACCAACAGTTGAATCAAATAATAGTTAAGAATAGATAGCCACTGCCAAAGATAGATGATTTATTTGATCAGTTACAAGGAGCTCAAGTGTTCACAAAATTAGACTTGAGATCAGGATATTATCAGCTAAAAATAGCTGAGGCAGATGTTCCAAAGAGTGCATTTAGAACCAGATATGGGCACTTCAAGTTTTTAGTAATGCCATTTGGACTGACTAATGCTCCGGCAACTTTTATGGCATTGATGAATAAGGTATTTCAACCTTATTTAGATCAGTTTGTAATTGTCTTTATTGATGAAATTTTGGTGTACTCGAAGTGTAAAGAAGATCATGTGGCACATCTGAGAAGGGTTCTTTAGATAATAAGAGAGGAACAGTTGTATGCTAAGTTCAGTAAATGTAAATTTTGGCTTGATCAAGTTGTTTTTTTGGGTCACATTGTGTCTGCTCAGGGCATTGAGGTAGATCCAAAGAAAGTAGAAGCTATAATGAAATGGGCGACTCCAAAGAATGTGTCTGAGATCTGGAGTTTCCTTGGTTTAGATGGGTATTACAGAAGGTTTGTCGAAGGGTTTTCAATTATTTCAGCCCCCTGATAAAACTTCTAAGAAAGAATGTGCCTTTTAGATGGAGTAATAACTGTCAAAGGAGTTTTGAGGAGCTAAAACATTGGTTAACTTCAGCACCTGTGTTGACTATCCCATCAGGTTCTGGAGGTTATGTTGTGTATAGTGATGCTTCGCATCAAGGTTTAGGTTGTGTCCAGATGTAGCATGGTAAAGTAATAGAATATGTATCGAGACAATTGAGGCCCTATGAATTCAATTATCTAGTTCATGATCTGGAACTTGCTGTAGTAGTATTTGCTTTGAAAATTTGGAGACATTATTTGTATGGAGAAACTTTTCAGGTGTTCACTGATCATAAGAGTCTGAAGTATTTGTTGAGCCAGAAAGAGTTGAATATGAGGCAAAGGAGATGGATAGAATTGTTGAAAGATTATGATTGTACAATTGAGTATCATCTTGGCAAAGCCAATGTATGGCTGATGCATTAAGTCAGAAGTCCAATAGCAGTGTGGCTTAAGTACAATTATCAAAGTTACCTAGCTTAATTCAGTTGAAGGCACTGAATGCTGAACTAAATGTGGAGCAAGATAATAAATTGATAGCTATACTTAAATTAAGACTTGTGCTACTTGAAAGGATCAAAGAGGCTCAGATTAGAGACCCAGATTTAGAGAAGTTAATTGAGAAGGTGAAAGTGAATCCAGATTCTGAATTTGAAGTGAGAGATGGTATTTTGAGGTTAAAGCAAAGACTGTGTGTGCCTAATGTTGATAATTTGAGGAAGGAGATTTTAGAGGAAGCTCACTTAGCAGCTTATGCTATGCATCCTAGTACTACCAAGATGTATAATATGTTGAAACATCATTATTGGTGGCCTGGCATGAAAAAGCAAGTAGTAGAATTTGTTTCTACGTGTATAACTTGTCAATAGGTGAAAGCTGAGCATCAGGCTACAACTGGGAAATTATATTGGTTACCTATTCTGGAGTGGAAATGGGAACAGATCACAATGGATTTCATTATGGGTTTGCCAAGGACTCTAAGGCAACATGATTCCATTAAGGTCATTGTGGATAGAATAACCAAATTAGCTCATTTCTTACCAGTAAGAGAAAATTTTTCACTAGATCAGTTAGCTCAGTGATATATGAATGAGCTTGTGAGGTTACATGGGGTTCCAGTGTCTATAGTGTCAAATAGGGATCCTATATTTACCTCGAGATTTTGGAGTAGTTTACATACAACTTTAGGCACTAAAATAAATTTCAGTACAGCTTTTCATCCTCAGACAGATGGTCAGAGTGAGAGAAAAATCAAGACTGTCAAGGATATGCTCAGAGCTTGTGTTTTAGAGTTTCAGGGAGCATGGGATAAATACATAGCCTTGATTGAATTCGCTTAAAATAACCAGTATCACAATAGTATCAGTATGGCTCCATGTAAGGCATTGTACGATAGGAAATGTCGTTCACCTTTATATTAGGATGAAGGAGGTTTAAGAATTGTTGAAGGTCTCGAGCTGATTCAGGATACTATTGATAAGATAAAGTTGATTTGTAGTAAAATTAAAGTAGCATAAGATAGATAAAAAAGCTATGTGGATTAAAACAGACGAGATATAGAATATCAGATTGGTGATAAAGTATTTCTGAGAGTATCACCCTGGAGAGGTGTACTGAGGTTTGGCACGAAAGGTAAACTAAGTCCGAGATATATTGGTCCATATGAGATAATTGAAAGGATCGGACCATTAGCTTATAAGTTAGCCTTACCTTCGAAAATGACTCAGTTACATAATGTGTTTCACGTAAGCATGCTTAGATGATATCGGTCAGATCCAACTCATGTGATCCCAACTCAAGATATTGAAATCTCAAGTAATCTGAGCTATGTACAAGAACCCATGAAGATAATTGACTATCGAAATAAACAACTGAGGAACCGAGTCATTCCAATGGTAAAAGTTCTCTGAAAAAGCCATTCGAGTGAAGAAACTACATGGGAAACAGAGGATCACACGAGGACTCAATACCCCTACCTATTTGATCACTCAGATAAGAATTTCGAGGACAAAATTTTTGTTAGTAGGGTAGAATTGTAACATCTTGTTACCTACCTATACGGCTGGAACAGTTACTTATGAGCCACTTATATGACTTAAGATAAATGCACATTAGAGATAAGTTACTTATAACTTACATATTATTTTGGCACATTCATACGATTGTACATACTTTCATTGGCATTTCCAGATAAATGGTGAGTCAGTGGAGATAAATAGCACACGTGAGGGACATGGAATGGACCCACGTATTGTATTGTTTAAGTTAGGAAGAATCCACTATAGTTTGTAATTATGACAAATGACGAGTCGGTGGAAATAAACAGTACAAGTGAGGGAAATAGAATGGAATCACATATTATATTGTTTAAGTTAGGAAGAATCTACCATAGTTTCCCATTCCTTACTGAAATACTCCACATGGCGATTCTCTCCCCTAATCTTCATCACCGAATAGCATTTTAGCAGGTTTTTGTAGTGTTAACTTCTACTTTCAGTGTTAGAGTACTTGTTAAGCAACTAAGTGATTGTAATGTTACTTCACTGTATAAATAACCATGTGCATGTTGGATATATATATCTGTAGAAAAAGGGTTCACTGTGTAGAGAATAGATATGAGAGTTCTGGATGTTGGTTAAATTGAAAAGAAATGCAGAAAGAACATACAAGCATGAACAGTGGTCTACGATTTTGGTATTTATGTGAGTTTTGGCTTTTGAGCTGTTTGGTGTCCTGGAGCTAAAAAGGGAATAGTGTAGATGACGTTTTCATGCTTGAAGGTATAATAGCAATAAAAATGATGTAAAGAATTCATATAGGCACGAAAGATGATATGTTCTGTTCCTTCTGTTTTTTATATCGTCTGTGAAGACTTATCCTCTGTGATGACATCAGCTTCCTCTGGGTGATGTCATCTTCCTCTGTAAGGATGCATCGTCTGTAAAGATGCATCCTTTATGAGTCATTCTCTTCTGTAAGTTATCTTCTTCTGTAAGTTACCTCCTTCTGTGAGGATGCATCGTTTGTCAAGATGTAGCCCTCTATGAACCAGCTTCATCTGTATTTTGATTCCTCTAAGAACAAACTTCCTCTGTATTGTCTCATATATGTTTCGATTTCCTCTATATTTTGTTTCGTCTATCTTTTGCTTCGTCTACGTATCGCTTCATTTGCTTCTTGCATTTGTCTGCTTTCTACCTAAGTGGCCGAACTTCTTCTGTGTTACTGTTCATGAACTTCCCTCTGTGTTACTGTTTATGAACTTTCCTCTATGTTACTATTCATAAACATTCTTTGTGTTACTGTTCATGAACTTTCCTCCGTGTTACTGTTCACGAACATCCTCTGTGTTACTGTTCATGAACTCCTTCTGTGTTTTGCTTCTTCTAATTTTCATCTATACCTATGTTCTATTCTGTTTTTGATCCTTTAGAAGATAGAATTGGCCTTTGAGGTCTTTATAAAAGTTATAGATATTTACATTCTATTTCAAACCATATAAAGAAAATCTTGATCCGATATCTCTAGAGTAAGTTATAACAATTGTAAAACATCTTTTGCGTTAATGTTCATAAACTTCTTTTGGGTCACTGTTCATTGTATATCTTCTGCCCTATTTTTGACCCTCCAGAAGATAAAATTGGTCTTTGAGGTCTGCATGAAATTTGTATATTTTGATACCCTCTTTCGAATCATGTAAAGAAAAATTGAATCCAATATCTGTAGAAAAGGTTATGCTAATAGGAAAACTTCTTATGTGATGACGTCAGCTTCCTCTGGATGATGTCATCTTAGGAAGTTGACTTCATTTTCTTTTGTAAATCATCTTCTTCTGTAACTCATCTTCCTCTGTAAGAATGCATCATCTATAAAGATGCATCTTCTGTAAATAAACTTATATCCATTGCACCCTCCCCTAAGTTTACGTGAGACCTGAAAGAGCGCCATGGCAAGAGGCCAATAAGGACTGAAGCGTGAGGTTAAAGGTTTTTAATAAGTTTTGATAAGGGAGAGATAGAGAGGTTATGAAGAAACCCTAGAATTGCCAATGAGCATACATCGTGCAGATTTTCTATTCTTTGATATTTTTGGTACGTTTGTACAAAAAGTGATAATTGTGAATGTGTTCTATTTGTTTTAGAGGAGTACATCAGACGACAGTCGAACATTGCCGGACCATCCAGGCAATAGCTTCTGGGAGCGTACTGTGAGTCAACCTAGATGAACTCCTAGGATTAATTGATTATGTGTATTCAATTTGTTAACTTCCAATATCATTGAACTTTGTATGTGTACTGATTCTGAATTCCGGACATGAGGTTTGAGGAGTTGTTCTGCGATTGCATATTAGAAGTGTCTGATTGCTATGATTTCGAATGATTCTGTTCTCAACGATAGTTGAATGCTGGATTGAGGTCCGATGATCATGGAAACATCGTCTGAATGTTTGCATTATATTTGTTGTATGATTTATTCAGTATCTGATGCATTTCATAAAATGCATGCTCAGATAAAGGCGTTGTGACTTGAGATGCTAGTTAGAAGCGCTTCCATGTAGAGCTTTGTTCCGTGTTCTATAAGTTCTACACGTAGAGCTATGCTCCGTGAATTCATTCCGATTGAGCCCTATGGGCTAAAACTTTGTATATGTTTATGAAAGGCACTCAGTCACAACAGTAAGAATGAATATAAGTCCCATGCATGTCCCATGCAATTACGTGCACAATGTTTGAATGATATGCAAGTTGTAATGAATGACCTTCTGTTACGTTAATTTCTGAATACATGCTTATCTGTTTGAATGAATAACTATGAAATATGTGTTGTATTTGTGCAATCCGGTGAATTCATCAATGATGGTTCACTCATTGAGATTGCAAAACTCATCAAAAATTACACTGTGGCTTTTCAGGTACGAGACAGGAGACTTAAGGTGTAGTCAGAACATAAAGTGTCTGTGGATAAAGAAATGGATCAGAGGTCTGTTAGCTGACTCCCGAAGGAAAAATAGTTTTTGATAGTTTGTAATTTTGTTAGAACATGTATAGAGTGTTGTAAATAATCGTTGAGAAGAATAGTGTAAGTTTTATCGATGAATGAAGCAAATATTTAGAGAGAAAATGATAACGATTTCGAGTATGTTAGATGATGCCATGTGTAAGTAAGATTTGTTATTACTTCAACATACCATTATTGTAGGTTATATTCCTAAAAGCTTAGGTATGTACCCTATGGTAGTGGGATGTTGCAAATAGCCCACATTTTTCATTCACTAAGAACAAGAATAAAAACTCCCAAGTTCCTTCAATAAATTTCTAGCACACTTTGTCATCAACATCATAAATATTTCATTCCAGTTCAAGCATCATTCTCATGCTATTAAACATGCCATAAAGATTAGATTTCTACTTGTTAGGCTTCCAATTTAGCTAAAAACTTTAGATTATACTAGGCCTCCATTCTTGCATGATTCATCTTAAACTTAAGGTGATAATGAACTAATTTTAGCAGAAAAATGAAGGTAACAATAGGCTAGTTCCTGTCTATTTTGTGAAGGATTAAAATTTAACTTTTGCGTAGTAATTTGAGCTAGGGTTTAACCACAATTCAAAAGCAAGATGGATGCAATTTTGATGGAGAAGGTGAAGAACAAAGGGGAAGATTGCACAACTAACCTTGTTATAACTTTCTCCACTAGGTGTTAGGAGCCTTAATTTTGCCAAGGCATTTTTCTTAAGGCATGTATGCCATGTATCAACCTCATATGCTGCCATTTTTCCAGACTTTAAGTTTTCGTATGTCACTAATTAATTAGTCCACATGTCTCCTAATTGTTGATCTATTTTTCACTCATTTAACTATGCCAAATGTCACTCAATTATAGGCTTAGTAACCCTTTTTCATGAATCAATTTATCCTACCCCTTGGCATTTTTCCTAGTCCAAATGTACATATTATTTCATGAATCACCCCATTAATCACAATTAATTCCAAATTACTAATTGGAATCTAGTCAAATTAAAATTTAAGACTTTTTTTTGAAGAAAGAAACATAAATATTAATAAAGAAGGAAACGGTTCAATATGTACAATCAAACGGGATAAGCAATGTCACAGGCGACCCTCAATAAAAAATGCAATCATAATTCATGTGTATACTAATGATATGCATGTAAATGAAATGCTCTGAATGCTTATGCTCATTTACAATGATCTAGGGTTCTAACCCTAAGCATGTTCTGGAAATCAAATATTATAATTCTCCCCTTCAGAAATTTTGTCCTTGACATTCTTACCTGATTGATCAAATAAGGGTATTGTCTCCTTATGTTCTCTTCCATTTCCCTTGTAGCTTTTTCACTCGAATGATCCCTCCATATGACTATAACAAATGGGATCATTCAGTTTCTCAATTGTTTATTTTAATACCTCATTATCTTTACCAATTCCTTAATATAACTCGGATTACTTGCAACTTTAATTTCTTGAGTGGGTAACACATAAGTCAGATTAAAAAGATATCTTCTAAGCATACTAACATAAAATACATTATGAATATGTGCCATTTCAGTAGATAAGGCTAACTTATAGGCCAATGTTCCAACTCTATCAATAACCTCATACGGACCAATATATTTAGGGTTTGGCTTACCCTTTTTACCAAACTTTAGCACTCCTCGCTAAGGCGATACTCTTAGAAACACATTATCTCCTACTCGATAATCCATATCCCTCCGGTGTTGATCCACATAATTTTTTTTTAGTATTGTGCTACTTTGATTATATTATCGATCTATTTAACTTTATCAATAGTATCTTCATTAGTTATGGGCCTTCATCAATTCTTAGATGCTCTTCATTCTAATATAAAGGCGAACGACACTTTCTGCCATATAATGCCTCATACAGTGCCATATTAGTACTACTGTGATAATGATTGTTATAAGCAAACTTAATCAAAGCTATATACTAATCCTATATGATAGTTGTGATTTGCATTGTGTTTTAGGGTTTAATTTGTTAAGTATTTAATGTTAATTTGAGTGTTTAGTATGCATTTAGGTGTTAATTATGTAGTTTATATGTTTAATTGTTTTTATGGGTTAGTATGAGTCTTTGAGCTTAAATATTTTATTTTTGAGATACCTTGATGGGGTTTCTTAGTGTTTCAGAGTAAATGACGAAGAACGGAGAAGTTTCGAAGATTTTCGGGCTAAAAATATGACCCACAGTCGTGGCATAATAGGCCACGATCGTGGCAGAAAGAGGCGACTAAAAAGACCATATCCATGATCGTGCACTTTGATCCACGATCATAACAAAGAGCTAAGTGCCAGGTCATGATCATGCACTTTGGACCACGATTGTGTGCATCGGGCTTATATAGAAACTCATCTTTTAAGTGATTTTTCTGACCATTTTGACCCCAGATTAAACATTGGCTTCAAAGATATAAAAGGAATATTACAAGATAGAAAGAGTAGTATTTTGAGAGAGCTTTTCACTTCAGAAAATTCAGAACCCTAGAGATCTATTTAGTGATATGAGGAAGGAGACAAAAGAAGAGAGACACGGAGACGAAGCTTGACGCGAAGAACTTCCTGGAAAAGTGATTTCCCACAGGCTCTGCCTCCACGAGTCCATTCCAACGATATTTTTTATTTTTATTTCAATTTTATTGATGCATGAAATTGGGATAGTTATTAAGAATAGTGTTATTGAATGTTGATTTTTATCTAAACTCACCATCGGGATTTTAATTCTTGAGATTTATGAAATTTGGTTCATTGTATTTTAATTGAATTATTTTGTGGTTCAATATCTATTCTTAATAACTTGGCAATAAATTGGGAGGGTAAGTCGAGTGAATATCATCAATTTGGGTTAGCAAAATCTAGGTAAATTGATAGAAAAGAATTGAATCAAACTGATAAAATCGTGTAACGAGAGATCGAGCATAGGTTTCCGGTAAGTTAATAGAAAATTTTAGAACTAGTTTAGGTTTCAGGTCAATTGTGAAACGGGAGATCACAATTCTATAATTTAAATTAAGGATTATTAATTAGGGTTTAGAGATTATAACTCGAGAGAAAGTAATCCACCCTAGGATCATCTAGACCCGGTAACACAATAATTGCATGATTGATTAGATTCTTATTAATTTTGGATTAAAACCCCTCTTCTCTCAATTGGTAATTCCTAGGATGATTTTGGATTAGACTGTGTGATTTGTTATTTGTTATTATTTTTGAAATTGAATTCTCATAATTGATTATTTGATTGATTAATTGTTTGCATTGTTTGTTTATTTTAGATTATTGCACCTTAGCTCCACCTTAGAGTTTAGGATAAGATTACCCCCCCTCGTGGGATCAATACCTTAGGTACTACATAAACGACTCGCTTGCTTGTAGCATTATTGAGATTAAAATAGTAAAACTTAGCATAAGAGAACTTGCAATTAATTTTTTAGTACCGTTATCGGGGAGGCGATAGTTTAGTTCTAAAGTTTAAGGCATTAGAATAGTTTTAATTTTTGATTTTGTTTCTTTTGTTTCATTTTGGAATTTGTGCTCTTACATGAACACAAGAGTCACGAGTGGTCAAGTTGTGCAATAGAGACGTTAGTTTTAGACATCACACCATTAGGAAAGCTCAGCGAGAAGAAGAAGAATAGATAGGAAAATCATTAATGGCTGAGGAGTTTCAAAAAAACATGGATCAGGAAGAGAACCAAGGATGGCAACAGAGGCTAGGGTCCAACCCATTAAACCAAGGAGTGGCTAGGCCATTAGTTCAAACAACCTCATTCGAGATTAAGCCAGGCCTCCTCAATATGCTTCAATAGAACATGCAATTTTGTGAATTGGTGAACAAGGATCCTAGCGTGCATAACGTGAACTTCCTCAAAATTTGTGATACTTTTCGACATCATCAAATGTCAGAGGATGCAATTAGAATTAGGCTATTTCCTTTTACACTTAGAGATAGAGTGAAGGCTTGGTATCATTCACTAAGCCTAAATAACATCACAAAGTGGGACCAGCTTATGAAGGCTTTCTTAGACAAGTATTTCCCATTGATGAAGACAACGAAGATTATAAAGGAAATCACCAATTTCCAATAAGGTGACAGGGAGTCAATCTATAAAGTGTGGGAAAGATACAAGGATCTAAAAAGAAAGTATGCGAACCATAACTTACCTAAGGAATTCCTTTTACAAACCTTATACAATGGAGTGAATCCACCAACAAGAGGCATAATTGGTACAGTGTCAGGAGGATCCTTAATACGAAGGGCTATTGATGAAGCGAAGAAGCCAATTGAGGAAATGTCAAGCAATAGTTGCTTATAGAAAAATGAGCAAGAAAGGCAACCTGCTACTTTTAGAGAGCAGAAGGGAATTGTCGCGTCAATAAAATGATGGAGGTGTAAGCAAAGATCGATAATTTGATGCAACAACTAAAAAGCGCGAAGGCATCACCCTCAGCTTAGGTAAAGGCCGCATAATTGAAGTGTGAGCTTTAGGGACAGTTAGACCATGACACCGTGGACTGCTACCTAATGAAAGAAGACAATCAGGAGAAAGTGAACTATATAGGGGCACAATATGGCTGAGGAGGGGGTAGTAATAATCCCTATTCGAGCACCTATAAGTTTGGATGGAAGAATCACCTGAACTTCTCCTGGTCGAACAACACTAGCATACAATTCAGGCCTTAGGGACAATCGGGCTTCTAGCAAGATAAAGCAAGCTCAGTGGAATCGAAGTTGGACAGAATTTTGGATAAGATTAGAGGCATGGAAGAAGCATATAAGATGCTCGAGGGCAAATTTGAGGAAGTTACAAAAAACCGTGCCTCATCTTTACACAATCTAAAAGTCCAAGTGGGGCAATTAGCGGAGGCAATGTCTACTAGAATGCTAGAACTCTTCTAAGCAACATCGAGACCAATCCAAAGGAATGTATCATGTTCATCAGCAAAACCCAAGATGAGGAACTTAAGAAAGCAAAGGGAGGAGAATATGAAAGAGAAAATCAAGCAAATAAAGAAGAACTCCTAAGTGATCCTATGATCGAGTTACTTAAAATAACTTAGTGTGTATTTCTATTCCCTATTATGCAGTAGCGAAAGCTATATACAAAGAGAGAAGCAAAAAATTATAGGAGATTGAGCAAAACAAAAATAAGGAATAGACGGAACAAGTACAGACGAAGCTCAAATTACAGGAATTTATCAAAAAGAAGGTCAAGGAGCGACAATTAGAAGACGACGCCAATAGTGCAGAAAAGAAGGAGGACTTAGGGGACTTTTTCATCCCCTGTAGCATCAATAGAATCATTATAGATAGGGCATTCGTGGATTTAGGTGTGAGCATGAACATGATGCCCTACACCTTGAGTTTGAAATTGGGGTTAAGAGAGTTAGTACCCATCAAGTTTTTAGTCTGAAATTGGGGATACCGTCATAGTTTTATATGAATCACTTTATGTCAACTTAATCTCCCTTATTCACTCATGTATCCCCAACTAATTACACCTTGGCAAAGGTGGTACTTTCAAAGATAAGTCATTTGTTTCACTTCTCATCGGTGTTAGTACACTTACCTTGCAAATCGTTTTTAATATATTCTATAACTTCAATGTGATCCACCAACCATTTATTTGTCTTCCAAAAACTAATGTATTCGGATTCCGGATTCATTTCACTCACTGACGGTATCCCAAAATTGTTCTAGCTTATAATCATTCCTTTAGGCCCTCTCTATTACAATGTAAGGTGAACGACCCCTTTTTATTGTCTAACGCCTCATAGAATATTCTAATGGTATCACTAGGATAACAAGTACTATACCTGTAGTCAACTTGTACTATACATTAATCTCATGTTCTGACGAACTCCAGAATACAAGCTTTACACTTGTCTTCACTAGTCAAGACTATTGACAACTCAAACGTGTAATCCCTCGGTTTTACATTCGTCGCCACGAATTACTCTTTCGATGTATTCTTACTTGAACATATAGCTTCGATTATTTCTTATATTCAATCATACATATTATTTACTAGAAAGTTGGATTCAATTCCCCGATAAGATTCACAAGTTCTAAAATCCTCGATTTGGGCTTTGTCGATTCTTTTTATACACAACTGATTTTAATTTGATAACGAATCATACTTTCTTTTTGCCCCTTTTTATCTCGACATTTTACACTCATTATTACACTCGATTGATAATCTTAACATCTAAATTTGAGATACCCTGCTATTATATTTCCTATTCAATGCCTCAGTTTACAATACGAGCTTAATTGGGAAATACTTACTTACACAATTCCTTTCAATTCTTGCAAACTCATTAGGTACCTCAATCTTTGCTAGTCTATAAAATGTTTCTGTACAATTGATGTCCCCAAGCTTTCAAAGAAATTTCTATTATAGTACATTTCAAGTCATATATTCAAAATTTAGCTCATGAGGCGATAATTATCCCTAGGGACACACAATCTC
>JANQBM010005604.1:0-33582 GCA_025594535.1 Erythroxylum domingense | reverse complement strand
TTCTAAAAATTCCAAAATGCTTATGTCTAAATTTTCATTGCCATTGGGCCACAAATTCGCTACTGGAAGACTCCTATCAATCGCTTAGCAATTTTCCGGGTCCGGAAACAATTCCAGAAAATTCCCGAAAAATTCCTATAATTCTCTAAAATCCTAATGAACCTCTCCAATTTCAATTCTAAATCACTTAAGACACTTTTTCTATTTAGCTCAATTAAGCACAATCAAAACCCGGGAAAATGTCATGTATGCATGTACAAACATTTCATGTGCAAAAAAATTCACTATTTACTGTGCATGTGCATATATGAATGCATGCATATGTCACTATACATTATACACTCCTAAACATGGCAATTTACCAATATATCCTTCCTATTGGTGAGGGGATGTTACAATATACTCACACATAAATGTACTTAGGAGGATAATCAGACGGTAACATTGACAGAAAATTGCAATTCCATCATCTCAAGCCAAATGCCTTCGAAATTGAAAGATCTAGGGAGTTTCACTATTCTATGTATTATTAGTGATTTCGAATTTTATAAAGGTTTATTTAACTTAAGTGTAAGTATTCATTTGATGCCTTTGTCTATTTTCAGGAAACTGGGACTAGGAGAGGTCAAGCTAACATCCATGTTGATTCAACTTGTGGATCAATCCATAAAAAAAACATTCAGAGTTGTGGGAGATGTATTGGTAAAAGTGGACAAATTTATAATTCCTATTGATTTTGCTATGTTGGATTTTGAAGCTAATAAGAATTGTCCATTAATTTTGGGTAGGCCCTTTATGAATACTGATAGGGCATTAGTTGATGTGCATAAGGGGAAAGTTGTGCTGAGAATTGGTGATGAATAGGTTGAGTTTAATATGACAAAATCTTTGAAGAAACTAGTGGATGGAAATGTGTTTATGAAAATTGATGTTGTAGATGAGTGTGTGAAGGAGATTAAAGAAGGAGTTGATCAAGTGAATGAAGTACACAAAGATGAAAGTACGAAGGAAGAGGATTTATGTGAGGAAGTTGAGTTAAAGAGATTAGAGAGAACTGGTACGCCTACACTACCCTCTATTGTTAAACCTCCCACTTTAGAGCTTAAACCTTAAACTTCCCATTTGGGATATACCTTTTTAGGGAAGAATCACACTTTAGACTATTAGGAAAAGTATAAGAGTTGTAGGGTGACAAATTTCTAATATTAGGGGGATTAGCCCCAATGTGGTGATGCATAGGATTAACCTAGAAGAAGGGTGTAAAACTGTGAGAGAAAAATAGAGAAGGTTAAATCCAAATATGCCAGAGGTTATGAAAAAGGAGGTGGTGAAACCTTTGGATACAGGGATAATTTACCCCATTTTGGATAATGAGTGGGTGAGCCTAGTACAGTATATGCCGAAGAAGAGTGGTATGACGGTGATAGAAAATGAAAAAGGGGAAAAGATCTCAACTAGGATTTTCACAAGTTGGCGAGTGTGTATTGACTATAGGAAGCTAAATTTAGCCACCAAGAAGGATCATTTCCTTTTACCTTTTGTGGACCAAATAATTAAGAGAGTGGCTGGTCATTCTTTTTATTACTTTCTTGATGGATATTTATGGTACAATCAAATATTTATATACTCGAAAGATCAAGAGAATACCACTTTCACATGTCCGTATGGAACTTTTACGTACCGAAGGATGCCTTTTGGTTTATGTAATGCACCTACTACATTTTAAAGGTGCATGATGGCCATATTTGCAGACATCCATGAAAATTTTATGGAGGTATTTATGGATAATTTTTCTATCTTTGGAGATTCTTTTGATCATTGTTTGCTTAACTTAGACAAAGTGCTTTAAAGATTTAAGGAGTCGTATTTAGTTTTAAATTGGGAAAAATGTCATTTCAAGGGGATTGAAGTGGATTGCACGAAGAAAGAAGTAATTGAAAAGTTACTGCCTCCCTCTAACATCAAGAGTATCCAGCTTTCCTTGGTCAAGCAGGGTTCTATAGACAGTTCACTAAAGATTTTTCCCTTATTGCAAGTCCCCTAACTCATCTATTGGTTAAAGATGTGCCTTTTGTTTTTAATGATGACTGTTTAGATTTTTTTAATAGGTTGAAGAAGGCACTCATAATAACACTAATTCTGACGTCACCAGATTGATCTCTTCCATTTGAGGTTGTGTGTGATGTAAGTGACCATGCTGTTGGGTGTGTACTTAGTCACTGAAAGGAGAAGAGGTTGCATGCTATCTATTACATAAGAAAGACGTTAATAGGAGCACAGCTGAATTACACAACTATTGACAAGGAACTGCTTGCGGTGGTATTTGCTTGTGAAAAGTTTCGCTCTTATCTTTTGGGCTCATAAGTTATTGTTTTCACAGATCATGCAGCACTACGTTACCTTTTCACCAAGAAGGAAGCCAAGGCTAGACTCATATGGTGGATACTTCTGCTCCAAGAATTTAACATTGAAATTAAAGACAAGAAAGGATCAGAAAATATTATAGTGGACCATTTATTAAGGCTTGAAGGAGGACATCATGAAGAGGAAAAGGAGATTAAGGAAAATTTTCCTGACGAGACCTTAATGATGGTAGATAATCTTTTCCTTCCTTGGTTGCAGATATTGCAAACTACCTTTCAAGTGGTATTCTTCCATCCGATTTGTCATATCAATAAAGTAAGCATTTCCTATTTCAACGCTCTCATTATATTTGGGATGAACCTATACTTTATAAAAATTGTGCTGACAGTTTAATTTATAGGTGTGTCGTTGAAGATGAAATGTCTGAAATATTAACACAAGGTCATAGCTCACCATATGCAGGGCATTATGGAGCTAATAAGACTGATGCATAAATCTTAGAGTCTGGATTCTATTGATTAACTTTATTTAAGGATGCACAAGGTTTTTTACTCAAGTGTGATGGATGTCAAAGAGTGTGCAACATATCAAAAAGAGATGAAATGTCACTTTCAAACATAATGAAGGTAGAGATATTTGATGTATTGGGCTTGGACTTCATGGGACCATTCCCATCCTTCGAGGGTAACACCTATAGTTTGGTTGGTGTTGATTATGTTTCTAGATTTCCACTCCAACTAATGATGGCAAGGTGGTTCAGAAGTTCATTAAGAAGATTTTTACTAGATTTGGGGTGCCTAGAGCAATCATAAGTGCTGGGGAAGTCATTTTTGTAAAAGAATGTTTGAGAATCTTCTAAGAAGATACAATGGTCATCATAGAATGGCTACCCCGTACCACCCCCAAACTAGTGGCTAAGTGGAGGTGGTGAATAGAGAGCTGAAAAGATATTGGAGAAGACAGTGAGCACTTCAAGGAAAGATTGGTCATTGAAGCTAGATGATGCACTGTGGGTTTATAAAACAACTTTTAAGACCCCCATAGACACAACACCATATCGACTTATGTATGGTAAGGAATGTCATTTACCATTGGAGTTCGAGCATAGAGCATAGAGCATAGAGCATAGAGCATAGAGCACAGAGCATAGAGCATATTGGGCAATCAAGAAATTGAACATGGATTAGTAGAAAAGCGATTGTTACACCTTGACGAGTTGGATGAGTTAAGGTATGATGCTTATGAAAATTCCAAGCTATATAAAGAAAGGGCTAAGAAGTGGCATGATGTGTTGGAGCTCGAATTTTCTTAGAATTTATTTTACTAAGTTAGCAAGCATGAATATAAGTTAGAATTCATGAATTAGAAATTTTTAGAGTTTAATTTGGTTTATTATTATTTTTATGTGGTCGCATAGATTAAAAGGAAGAATTAAAATGAAGATAAGGATATAGATGGCATTATATTGAATAAGGAAGGGTAAGATTGGAAGGTTAAAATTTTGTCTTAAACTAATCAAACAAGAAGAGAAGAGAGTCGTGAGTGTTAAGAAATAAAAAGGGAGAAAGTTGTAGAAGAAACTATAAAAAGAGAAGGAGAAAACTGAAGCATAGAAAGAGAAAAAGGAAAGAAAATAGCAAGGAGAAAGAAAAGGAAGAAGATTATTAGCTGAGTTTTCCTTTTATGTAACCTTATTATTCTTTTTATTTTAATAGAAGAAGGAAGAAGAGAAGATAGGTTATGATAGAAGAAGGAAGTAGAGAAGATAGGTTATGTGCTGAAAATGAAGAAAAAAAGTAGAGAATTAAAATTCTTCTCCTTAGATTTTTATGAACCTTAATTAGATCTTAGTTCTTCTAGTTAGGTAAACCAAGAATAGATTAAGATGCACATTCATGAATATTTAAGCTTATGGAAGCTTTATTCAAGTATGATGATTAAATGAAAATATGTTTGTTCTTAGGGAACCAAGATTATTGAAGGCAAGAAAAAGAGGAAAGACAAACTTGATCTTGGAAATACCAAGTAAATAGGTGGGTAATATTTTTATAGTTTTTGTGATGATGAACTGAAATTAATTGTTTGTATGTATATTTAAATCCTTGCTTTTACTCATTGTGAATGTGGAAAAAATGTCTTATGAATTTTTTATCATTTCTACTTTGAAAGAAACTACATTTTAGTATTGATGCAAAAACAGAAAAATTTAAGAAGCATGAAATATATGAATATGTTATGAAATATGTATGCATCAGAAAATTTGCTTATGTGGGTAAGAGAGATACTATTCTTTTCATCACGTGCACATTAACCGAAAACCTTCTCCCGACTACCCCCTTGTGGCATATGAGCTCCGAAAATGGACTCATTCTGTTTATGGTTTAAACTTTAGTTTCGCCATTTTGTTTCATCAGATTCTCTCGAGCCATTATGTTTGTACATTGCATCTTAATTTATTAAAGGTGGAGCATAATTGATTGTTATTTTCTAATGATTAAATACAACATATGATCTGATTTGTGAGATAATGTGTTCTAGTCTATGTAAATTCTCAAATTTAGAATATGAATGTTGTGTTCGGTTGAAATTAAAATGATACCATATATATGTGTATGTGTGTGTGTGTGTGCTTGATTTGTGTGCGGTTCATTATCACTGGCTATAAACATATTAGCCACTGAGCTTCCCAACTTACCCCACAAACTTCTCCACTCTTCAGGTACAACTAGAGCAGATCACTGAACCCTTACAAAGCTTGGCAACTTCAAGAATTTCAGACTTTTGTAATTAGTTAGTTTAGAAACTTTTTGTACTTAAAAGTATATCATGCATGAGCATTCAAGATTGTAATTTTTGTATTATGTTACTGATATGGCTTCTGATTTGTAATATGAAGATGTGCACCAACTTTGTTTTGTTGAAAATTGATAGTGAAAGTAGCAAAGATTTTTTTTGTATATGTGCACAATTTTTTCTTCTGTTAAGATGGCTTGGTGTTGGGAATAAAACTATAGACGTTGGATAGACTTATCTGAAGAAATTGTTGCTATGAGAGTTTTGTATGTATGAATTTAAAGGTTGGATTTGGGTCTTTTGGTTATTGTTAATAGTTATATATTTTGACAGTAGCAAGAAAAGAGGAAAAAGGGGACAAAATGTGACCTGAAAATTCAAGGAATAAACTATATTGATCTAGGAATAATTTAAGTGTCTTCATGAAAGTTGTAGATCATTCTCTTAGCTTTCCAATGATATAAATTTTGTAATTTTTGGACTATGGGATTGAAAGATATGAAGATTTAAAGTTAATGTATACGGCTAGAAAGTCGCGATCGTGCTTAAGCATGATCGCGACAATCCCTTTAAAATCGCTACTATTCACCATTTGTTGCGATTGTACACAAGCATGATCGCTACTTTCCTGTTAATGCATGATCTTGATGAACCATGCATTTTTGCTATTGTTCATTAAAAATCGCGATCATGCTTCAGCACGATCGCGACACCTTATTCTCATGGGCGTGAGAATTTAAAAATCACGCCTGTGACTTTTGCTACTTCTTCTTCTTTTTCTTTTTATTCAATAATTCATAAGTTGATTTATTTGCTTTACTCCTCATTTTTTTACTTCTCATTTTATTAGTTTATTTTATTATTAATTGTTTATATTAAAAAGGGTCCCTTCATGATTTTTTTAATTTATTTTCATGTCCAATTTATTCTAGGCTATTTATTTTAATTGTTTGTGTATTTGTTTTTGCTCCCACTAAGGAATTAAATTATTTTTATTTTGGTATTAATTTTATTTATAATTAATTTTATTTTAAGAATACTCTAATTCTGGTGCCTTAACGTCATGAAATAGGAACCAAGACCCAAGGCCAACATCTTGGTATTAGAGCCTACAGTTTCTAAGGATTCCTTGGCTTAGAATATGTTATACTATGAATTATTATGATATGTAATTAATTGTTATTTTGTTAAATTTATTGATTGCATTAAGTGACATTCATCTCATGCATACATATAGGAAATAGGATTAAAATAAAATGTAAGCTAAATGATAATATGTTATTGAAGGAGTAAAATGTTACCTCGTTGAAGAACACGAGGAGTTTTGAAAGGATCTGCAGCACCTGATTCTCCACCGAGAGAGGAGGGTACTGACGAGTCCAGAGCCCTAGCGATGCTGAAGCAACTGTAAGGCAGGATAGCAAGCCCTTTTAACCTTAAATGCCCAAGTCATCCCTTCCTTAAACACAAGTACCTAATCTGTTTGATCCTAGAATGTTTCAAGCATTTGCTCAGACTTTTGTTTAGGCGATGGGAAAGATGCCACCCACGTCTATTCCAACCCCATCTAAGAAAGGAAGACAATTTGATAAGTTGAGAAAGTATGGCACAATAGACTTTTATCGAACAACTGATCCTGAGGAAGCTGAGACTTCGTTAAGGAAGACAGAGAGAATATTGGAACAAATGGATTGTGAAGAAGAGGAAAAGATTGTGCATGCTGCGAGTTTGCTACAGGGAGATGCCCGACATTGGTGGGAAAGTTTACCAAAGAGCTAGTTAAAGCCAACAGTGTTAACCTAGAAAGATTTCCAAACTACCTACGAGAAGAAATAACTGTTTGAGGTGTATATCCAACAAAAGCAGAGGGAGTTTTTGAGTCTCACCCAGAAGGAGATCACTGTGAGTGAGTATAAGCACAGATTCACATAATTATCTAGATATGCAGCCGAGTTGATGATGAACGAAGCAGTTAAGTGCCAAAAATTAGAAGCAGGATTGCATTTGACCATAAGAGAAAAAGTGGTTGCGAAATTTTTTTGCGACTTTCAACAACTGATAGAAGCTGCATTAAGGGTGGAGAACATAGAAAACATAAAGAGGCCAGTGAACAAAAAAGAGAAAAGGAAGAGAACAACTCAGAAGAGGAGGTAGTAGCAATGCTTCTATGCTAGAAAGAAGTACCAGGACCTTCCCCACACAGTCTGATATTAGGAGTAGTGGCGCAAGTCGGCCCAGACTAGTGAGAACTACTTCCCTTCAAGCCTCGACTGTTGGAGGTAGGAGAAGAGGAGAAGGGGAAAAGACATCTTTTCCCAAATATGATCATTGCAGCAAATTCCATAAAGGGGAATGTTATAAATTAACTAGTGCCTGTTTCAAGTGTGGAGAGAAAGGGCACATGGCTAGAGAGTGTCCACAATATGCTAAATAGGTGAGAACTTAAAAGCAAGATTCAAAGAGGGCTAAGATCGTGGAAGTTAAGTCTGCAACTAAAGTGAGCAGTTTTAGTGGAGCCAAGAAAGTAAATCCACTAGGAAGACCGAAGGGACAAGTACCAACCAGGGTATTCCTGATGACCAGGGAGGAAGCAGAAGCAGCACCAGAGGTTGTTACTAGTATGGTTAAATTATTTCATGATGATATTATTGTTTTGATTGAATCGGGGGTCTACCCACTCATTTATTTCTACAAGTATGATTTTGCGTGATAGAGATTTGAGTCTACTTGATAGTCATTTGATGCTTAGCACCCCGATTGGCTAGTATGTTATTATTAGTCATGTTTATCGAGGGTGTGAATATGCATTGGTGAGGCAAAATTAGTGGTGGATTTAATGTCATTGGAGATGAAGGGATTGGATGTGATTTTGGGCATGGACGCTTTAGAAAAATATAGTGCCAATTTAAATTGTAGACAGAAGATGATAGAGTTTGTACTAGATAAAAGTGAAAAGGTGATGTTTGTGGGAGACAGGAAGACAAGCCCACCTAAACTTATTTCAGTATTGACAGCAGGGAAAATGATGAAGAAAGGGCATGAAGCATTCTTGGCATATATGTTAGTCATGAAGGTGGATGAAGAGAAATTAAAAAATATTCCTGTGGTCAGGGAATTTTTAGATATTTTTTATAAAAGAACTACCAGGACTACCACCACCTAGAGAAATCGTGTGCACGATAGAGCTTCTTCCAGGTATGGCATCCATATCAATTCCACCCTATAAGATGCCTGCAGTAAAATTGAAGGAGCTTAAAGAGCAGTTAGAAGAGATGTTGGAGAAAAGTTTTATTAGGCCTAGCTCTTTGCCTTGGGGAGCTCCAGTTCTTTTTATGAAAAAGAAAGATGGATCTTTGAGGATGTGTGTGGATTACAAGAAGCTTATTCTTGTTACTCTCAAGAATAGATACCCCCTTCCACACATAGATAATTTGTTTGATCAACTGTAAGGAGCAAAAGTCTTCTATAAGATAGACTTGAGATTGAGTTATCATCAATTGTGAATAAAAGAGTCTGATGTGTCAAAGACTACTTTCAGAACACGATATGGGCATTTTGACTTTTTAGTTATGCCATTTGGGTTAACCAATGCCCCTGCGGCCTTTATAAACCTCATAAATAGAATCTTCAAGCCTTTCCTAGACCAATTTATCATAGTCTTTATTGATGATATATTGGTTTATTCCAAAAGCGATAAGGAACATTTAAGGATTGCCTTGAAGACATTGAGGGAGAAAGAGTCGTATGCCAAATTTGATAAATGTGAGTTTTAGCTAAAGGAAGTGGTGTTTCTTGGATACATGATTTCGAAAAAAGGAGTACATATGGATCCAAGGAAAATAGAAGCTGTAATTAAATGGGAAGCACCCAAGAATGTGACTGAAGTGAGGAGTTTCTTAGGATTGGCTAGTTATTACAGACAATTTGTGGAAGGTTGTTCTATAATAGCAACTCCACTCACCAAATTGATAAGGAAGAGTTAGAAGTTTATGTGGACGGAAGAATGTTAGCGAAGCTTTGAGAAATTAAAGAAGACGCTTACATCATAGATATACAGTGTATAGTGATGCTTCGAGGAAAGGATTAGGGTGTGTGTTGATGCAATGAGATAAAGTAATTGCCTATGCCTCTAGGCAATTAAAACCCTATGAGATGAATTATCCTACGCATGACTTGGAATTAGTTGCTATAGTCTTTGCATTAAACATATGGAGACAGTATTTATATGGAGTCACTACCAAAGTATTTACAAACCACAAGAGGTTTAAATATTTGATGAGTCAAAAAGAGTTAAATTTGAGGCAAAAGACATGGTTAGAATTATTGAAAGACTATGACTTGATGATAGACTACCACCCGGGGAAAGCCAATGTAGTAGCGGACGCACTGAGTAGGAAGTCTACTATAGTGCATATGAAGACGATATATCTTCCTTTGTTGAAGGAATTAGCTAAAATAAAGGTGACATTGAGTCAAGTCGAATCTGGTGCTATATTGGCTAATTTTAGAGTAAGGCCAGTATTGAATGAGAAAATTAGGGAATTGTAGGAACAAGATGAGTACTTAGGCAAGCTCAGAGAAGAAATTAAAAATGATAAGCCTTCAGAAATAGAAGTAAGAGAAGATGAATTGATGGTGGTAGGCAACAGATTATGTATTATGGATATGCAAGAGTTGAAGGATGAAATTCTTGATAAGACACATAATGCTCCATATGTAATGCATCCAGAGAGTACCAAAATGTATAGAGATTTAAAAGAACACTTCTAGTGGAGAGGAATAAGGAAGGATATTGTAGAGTATGTGCAAAACGTTTGGTGTGTGTTGATGGACTGTAAAACCTATTTACTTGTTTTACGCTCAAAAAATAGCAAGTGAACGAGTCGTGACTTATAGTTAGAAAGAGCAGATATCGATTCCACAGGGATTGATGCCCAGACACCACTTAATTTATAAAAGAATTTGTTTAAGAAATAAAATTGTTTAATGCAATTAATCTAGAAAATTAAATTAAAATTAAAAGAATAATGTAAACAATGGACAATACCGTAATTACAGAAAGTTTGAACTCAAAGATCTAAATGCTAGAGGTTACTTTTTCTTTATTCTATCTCCCTCATATTTTATTGATTGAATTGTGTCTCACCCTGGATTTTTGAATGCAGTAATTACCCTCTCTCAAGGTGTAGCTATTTGTCCCTAATTGAATTAACGGGAATCGATTGGACGATCTCTCAACCTACCTAATGACTTTACTGATTCAACTAGTTATTACACTATCCTACGGATGATCAATTGACTAATTGAGATCTCTCTTCTAATTATTCAATTGACATAATAATTGCTAGTTTATAGTTCACCAACTCTCGTTATACATACATACACAATTTTCATCTCACTCACTCTCTCGATTTGTTGCAAGATGACAATTAAAAACAGCAATTATTAAAGGCACTTCATTCAATTCAATAAAACATGAGTTTTGAAAAAATAATGAAAAAGAAATCCCTAATATGAAATTAGCCTAACATGGTCTCCATAACACTATCAACATTTAAATAATCCATCTTTACAAAGAAAGGAAGAGATTAAAATGATAGAAAGTGAATAAGAAAACTCCTTCTCTTCTTTGCTAAAATCTAGAATTTTGATGTTGATGTACTATTTTGCCCAATCTTAATGATGATCCTTGTTTTCAATCCTTCCTTGATTCTCCAAACATGTGTTCTTCACCCAAAGATGGTCTTTCTACAGGTAGTTGTCATCTCCTTTTTGAAATGGAGGCTTAATTCTCTTTATATAGTCCAAAAAATTAGGTTTAATCAAGCCTCACAGATTGCCTCATATTTCAATTCCCACAATTATAGATATAAACTTTCTGTCTTGATTTCCCATGTCCGTAGGAATTTGCCTAATTCCCACGGACGTGGGAATTGGTCCTAGATGTGATCCTCTTATTTTCTCTACTATGCTCTCTTGTTCATCCTCCAACTTGCTTCCTCTCCTTTCTTACACAAAAATAGGCAATTATTACCCTCAATTAGCATCCAACACACAAGAACACAATGGAAATCAAACTTAATGAAAACATATAAAATGAATCCTAAAATAAAATAATAAAGAACAATTATGCTAGAAAACACATGCCAATTACCTATAAAAACATATCCTAGTGCACACCTATCAACATCCCCACACTTGATTCTTTGCTTGTCCTCAAGCAAAATAAATACAACCAATCAATTTAACCACTTTATTTTCACAAAGATCAAAACATTCAATCCCTCAAATTTAAGCTAACTCAAATATCGAATTAATGCATATATCATGATTACTTTTTTTCATTGGTGTACACAAACAAATTCACAATTGGCACAATCAGTCAAAGATAAGTAAATATGCACAAATGAATCTTCCTCAAGTTTTTCACTAATTTCGCTCAAGTGTTTCATTCAAACTTCCTATAGGAAACTACACTACTATAGGCTTGCTAATACACCAATTCTCCTCTACAATGATTGCATGCATAAATAGATCAAAAGGACTTGTTTAAGGTTGTAATGTGGTAAGGGTTAAGGTGGGTCAAAAGAAATGGAAAAGTTAAGCACAAGCATAAGTAAAGTACAAAGCGGATAAAAAATGGGATAACTAAACATAACTACGAGACATACAAATATAACTAATATTCTGCACTTATTAATGCTATTCACTTGTTCTTCTTTTTTTTCTTTTTTCTTTCTTTTTCTTCATACATGGAAGAACTATGGATCAAAACTAACACCATATATATTATAGTCCACAGGCAAAAATATACTTAATTTGTCTTGGTAAAGATTTCACACAATTCCAGCTAATATTTTACTTAATACTCTACTAAGCTTGTGAAAGGATTCGATAATAGGGTTTAAGGTTTTTTTTTTAAATTTCAGGTGTTTTTTAGAAACAAAAGGTTAAGGCTCAATGAGGGTAGCAAGGGAGAATAACAGTTAGGTCATTTAAGCCAAGGGTTAACACAAAAAGGACTTAGATCATCTCCATTAAGCATGCATCCAGTAGACTCAAACCAATTCAAAGCAAGTTCTGAAGGTAGTAACCTAAGGAAGTAACACTCAACAAAGAAATGAAATGACTATAAATGGAGTCATATGGCTCAATCCTCACTTTGGCTCAATTGAAAACTCATTATGCATCTCTACACTACCTTATTGTTCATATGACAATTTGTGACTAAGCTTATGCAACCAACTATGTTTCATCACTCTATATGGTTCACTTTCTACTTAAAGGGCCTAATTTGAGTTCAAGTATACATTCAATCTAATTCCAGCTACATGGCAGAATTTTCATGGCAATATTTATCAGAGTGATTTAAATGTGGTTCCATTGCTAACACAGACACATACAATATGCCTAAATATGCATCCTATTTAACAAAAATGTAAATAATGCAATTGAGCAAGTTAATGTCACCTCCCCACACTTAAAATTTCACATTGTCCTCAATATGACAAAGCAAGAACCAAATAAAGGGAAATAACATCAAACCATACAAAAGAAAATGAACATAAACTAAACAAAAGGAATTAAACAACAATTGGTATGAGAAAAAACAGAAGATACTGAAGTCAAAACACAATTAAGGAAATTGAAACTAAACAAAAGATATAGCATGCTAACAATTAATATGAAATCAAAACACAATTAAAGAAAATGCATTCACGCGCATGAAATAACAAACAAAAAAAATCAAAAAGGTTAAGGGAAAAGAAAAGCTTATTCTGATGGTGGTGACGAAGGTGTTAGCGAGGGAGTTTCAAAGTTGTTCCTTCGACAGAAGTTAAGGAATCTTTTCTTAAAGCTGCGTTGCTCCTTGTGAATCTGTCGTATTTGGGTTTCGAACTAATCTAGTTGAAAGGTTATTTGTTAATGATTTGTAGCTATTTTGTCGAGAATCGACTGATAACGATCAACCGCTGTTGGTTCCCTTTCTTCCTCTTCTATCGTTTCCTCGTCTAGTTTTGTAGCTACTCTGGATATGGAAGGTCGGTCTACATCTGCCCTGGCGTCTGTCCTGATCTTCACTATAGTGCACGTATGAGGATTGTGAAATTCCATGGATTGGACTTCCACAATCTAAACACATCTCAAATAAACTATATCAAACATGTTGTGAGGAGTAATATGCAGATTCACCATATTAACATTATAGAATGTAACTAAAGCAGAGGCAATATGGGCCATCCCAAAAAATGTATTCTGTTTAGTAATCACACTCACTAATGATGAAAAAATCATATACAGTGTGTTGATTTTAAGCTTTCTATCCATACACTATAAAAAGAAAAGTTTTTTAGCTGAACATTTGTTGACTTCCATTTTGTTAAACATAATCAAGCATATAAATTTATGTAACAACAAATGTTCAACACTCCTGATTAGAGAGTTTGGTGCATTACATGAATCGAAATGGGTTTCACTCGTGAGAGTAGTCCAAAAAAAATCCACATCAAATTCAAGATTGTCATCTAAAACTTTTGTATTTGACAAGTTAAATAGTTCACGCATGACAAAATAATCAAGTTTAAAAACATTGCCTTCGAGCCTAAACCAAAACAAATCCATCTTAGAATTATATCTAACTATTGTAAAGAACTCTATAGATAGAGTGGCAGAAATCGACACATCACATCGAACAAATCTATTCCACCCTATATTCGTAGCCAATTGTTCAAGTCAGCGTCTCCCTCCCATATTCTCTAAGACTTCAAAATTAAAATACCTAAGAGTAACAAGTGCTCTATTTCTAAAATCATGATAACGTACACCTTCTTCTTTCGAGTAAATAAAAAATGGGGTCTGATTAGCGACTGCTAAGTTAGGTTTTCTTTAGCCGAAAACTTGAAGCCGGAGCTCATTAACTGGTTGTCTAACCCTCCTTGTCCTTGGTGGTGCCACTGTTAGAACAAAATCTGCACAAACAGAAGAGGGAGTGAAATTCATATTTTAGAGAGAGAAAATCAAATCTCACCTAAATCTTGGTGTTTTTGAATGATTGATGTATGAAAAGAGTGAAGAAATTTAACATGAATGGATGGGGATGAGGAAAATACCCAGAATTTAAATGAAAAATGAAGAGTTTTTGAGAGGAAGAAGACAGAAAGTCATGGGTTAGAGAGACAGAGTGCAAAAAAAATTGAAAGGATAAGGAGAGAAAGAAGGGGGAAATTTTTACATGATTCCCACGCGCATGGGATTCTTCTCCAAAAATTTTCTGGAGAAGATTCCCACGTCCATGGGAATCTACCCAATTCCCACGGCTGTGGGTTTCCTCTTTAGAAACTTTCTGGAAAGGATTCCCACGTCCGTGGGAATCTCCTAGGAATTGGTGATTCTTAAGATTCCAAACCTTCTTTCAAGTGTAATTTCATTCTCCATGATTCCAACACCTACAAAAAACATCAAGATGATATTAAAAGAACAAAAATCGAAATTCAATCACACTAAATTAAACGTCTATCAAATACAACTAAACAGTAACATATTAAAATAAATCGAAGAACTAACTAAGTAAGACCACTAAAAGGAACTAAACATGCTAAGTTAGAGTCATTAGCTTGACCTTCCTCATAAATTCATGAGCAAACATAAGATAAGAGAGAGATAACCTCCTTTTTTATGGATATGTCCCTCTATAGTATGACTTACAGTGATGCCCATTGACTTTGAATGATTCTCCCTTGTCATTTTCTAGCTCTAAAGCTCTATAGGGAAATGTTTGAAGAACTTTGAAATGTCCACTCCTTCTTGACTTGAGTTTGCTGGGAAATGGCCGAAGTCTTAAATTAAACAAAAGCACTAAGTCTCCTTTTTTGAATTCCTTCTTTTTGAATTGGCCATCATGTAACTTGGCATTTTCAAAGGCATCATATCTTACTTCATCCAACTCGTAGAGGTGTAACAATCACTTTTCTCCTGCCAACTTCCAATCCATAATCAATTTTCTAATCGCCCAATAAGCTTGATGTTCCAATTCTAATGGTAAGTGGCATGCCTTACCATATATAAGCCGATATGGTATTGTACCTACCGGAGTCTTAAAAGCTATTCGATATGCCCACAGAGCATCGTCTAATTTTGTTGACCAGTCTTTTCTTGAAGTGTTCACTGTTTTTTCCAAAATCCTTTTCAGCTCTCTATCACCACTTCCACTTGACCACTAGTTTGCGGATAGTACGGGGTGGTCACTCTATGATGAACATTGTATCTTCTTAGAAAGTTCTCGAATAATTTGTTAATAAGGTGACTTCCCCCATCACTTATGATTGCTCTAGGCATACCGAATTTAGTAAAAATCTTCTTAATGAACTTCTGAACACCTTGCTATTGTTGGTTGGAGTAGCAGTTGCTTCAACCTATCTAGAAACATAATCAACTCCAACCAAGATATAGGTATTGCCTTCAGAGGGTGGGAATGGTCCCATGAAGTCCAGATCCCACACATCAAATATCTCCACCTCCATTATATTTGAAAGTGGCATTTCATAGCGTTTTGATATGTTGCCAAATCTTTAACATCTATCGCATTTGAGCACAAAATCTCAAGCATCCTTGAATAGAGTTGGCCAATAAAATCCACACTCCAATATTCTTACAATAGTCTTGTTAGCTCCATAATGTCCTATATATAGTGAGCTATGATATTGAGTTAATATCTCAAGCATTTCATCTTTAGGAACACACCTACGGATTAAGCTATCAGCACAGATCTTATAAAGTACAGGTTCATCCCAAATATAATGGTTGCACTGAAATGAAAATCGTTTCTTTTATTGATACGATAAATCAAATAGAAAATACCACCTGAGAGGTAGTTTGCAATATCTTTAAACAAAGGGAGGAAAGGGTTATCTACCATCATCAATGTCTCTTCAGGGAAACTTTCTTTAGTATCCTCTTCCTCGTCATAATTTCCGACTTTAAGTTTGGATAAATGATCTGCTACGACATTTTTTGCTCCCTTTTTATCTTTGATTTCAATGTTAAATTCTTGAAGCAGGAGTATCCATAAAATAAGCCTAGTCTTTGCATCCTTTTTATTGAAAAGGTAACGCAATGCTATATAGTCTATAAACAAAATAACTTGTGAACCTAACAAATAAGAATGAAATTTTTCACAAGCAAACACCACTGCAACAAAGTCTTTTTCAGTAGTTATGTAATTTAATTGGGCTACTGTCAATGTCTTGCTTTATAGTAGATAACATGTAGCCTCTTTTCCTTCTGCTAACCTAGCACACACCCAACAACATGGTCTACATCACACATAATCTCAAATGGGAGTGATTAATCTGACGATGTCAAAATTGGTGTTGTTATTAGTGCCTTCTTCAACCTGTTAAACAAAGTCAAACAGTTGCCATCAAAATTAAAAGGCACATCTTTTACCAATAAATGAGTCAAAGGTTTTGCAATGAGGGAAAAATCTTTAATGAATTGTCTATAAAACACTACATGACTAAGAAAAGCTCAGACACCCTTGATGTTGGAGGGAGGTGGTAACTTTTCAATTACTTCTTTCTTAGCTCGATCTACTTCAATCCCTTTATATGAAATCTTATGGCCTAACACAATTCCCTCTCGGAACATGAAATGACATTTTTCCCAATTTAGAACTAAATGTGACTCCTCACTTCTTTGGAGCACTTTATCCAAGTTTAATAGACAGTTATCAAAAGACTATCCAAAAATAGAGAAGTCATCTATAAATACTTCCATAAAGTTTTCTTTCATGTCTACAAATATGGCCATCATGCACATTTGAAATGTAGCAGGTACATTACATAAATCGAAAGGCATCCTTTGGTATGCAAATGTTCTATATGGACATGTAAAATTAGTGTTCTCTTGATCTTCTAAATATATAAATATTTGATTGTACCCTGAATATCCACCCAAAAAGCAATAAAAAGAATGACCAACCACTCTTTCAATCATTTGATCCATAAAAGGTAAAGGAAATTGATCCTTCTTGGTGGCCAAATTTAACTTCCTATAGTCAATGCACACTCTCCATCTTGTGACAGTCCAGGTGGAGATCTTTTCCCCTTCTTCATTCTCTATAACTGTCATACCACCCTTCTTTGGCACACATGTACTGGACTCACCCACTCACTATCTAAAATGGGTTAAATTATTCCTGAATCTAAAAGTTTCACCACTTCCTTCTTTATAACTTTTTGCATATTTGGATTTAATCTTCTTTGTCTTTCTCTTACGGTTCTACATCCTTCTTCTAAGTTAATCCTATGCATTACCACATTAGGGCCAATCCCCTGAATATCAGAAATTTGCCACCCTACATCTTTCATCCTTTTCTTAATGGTCTCCACCACTTTCTCTTCTTGTTCAGAGTTTAATTTATTTGAGATAATGATGGGTAAAGTGTGGTTCTTTCCTAAAAAAGTATATCGCAAATGAGCAAGTAAAGGTTTAAGCTCTAGAATTGGAGGTTTAACTATAGAGGGTGGTGTAGGTGCACCAACCCTCTCTAATCTTTCAATTTCCACTTCCTCATATACTTCCTCCTCCTTTTCATCGTCATCTAAGCTTTTTTCATCAAGTTTGTGGACTTCCTTCATGTCCTTTACACATTTGTCTATCACATCAATTTTCATACACACATGTCCATCCATTAGTTTCTTCAAAGATTTTGTCATATTAAACTCAACCTGTTCATCACTAATTCTTAATACAAGTTTCCCTTCTTGCACATCAACTAATGCCCTACTAGTATTCATAAAGGGCCTACTCAGAATCAATGGACAATTCTTATCAGCTTCAAAATCTAACACAACAAAATCAACAGGAATTATAAACTTATGCACTTTTACCAATACGTCTTCCACAACTCCAAATGGTTTTTTGATTGATAGATCTACAAGTTGAATCAACATCGAAGTTGGTTTGACCTCTCCTAATCCCAGTTTCTTGAAAATAGACAAAGGCATTAAGTTAATACTTTCACCTAAATCGCATAAGCATTTGGAAAATTTAAACTCTCTGACAACACATGGAATAGTAAAGCTCCCTGGATCCTACAATTTTAAAAGCATCTGACTTGAAATAATAAAACTGCAGTTCTCTGTCAAAGTAACTGTCTAATTGTCTTCCCAAGTATGATTGTACGTGAGTATATCCTTTAAAAATTTTGCATACTTAGGCATGCACTCCAAAGCTTCTACTAATGACAAATTAATCTATAGCTTCTTCAATTTTTCCAAAAACTTAGAAAACTGAGTGTCCACTTGATGTTATTTTACTCTCTGTGGATATGGGAGTTTAGGTTTGTATGGTGATGGTGGTATATAGGACTTCCCTTCTTCTTCTTCTTTTTCTTTAATCTCTTTACTTTTCTCTGTTTCTTAGTTATCTTTTCGTACGTTTGGCTCATCCATTTTCTTTCCACTTTGAAGTGTAATAGCTTTGAGTTGCTCCCTTGGGTGCTTGATAAGATACCTGTACTTCGAGAAAATAAAGCATCAATAAGTTGACCTATCTGTACCTCCAAGTTATGAATTGATAAGGCATGGTTCTTCACGATTTGATCAAAAATTTCCTCCATCCTCTTATAATTCTTCTCTTGGCTTACATGCATCCTTTTATGATTCTCCTCTTAAGCTGCCAGTTTGGAGTCAAACATTTCCATAAATTTATCCATTTTACTTTCCAACGATCCGATTCGATCTTGCTGGAATCCTAGTGATCCTTATGGTCTTTGCTAGCCACTTGCATTATTATTACTCCAATAAAAATTCGGGTGGTTTTTCAACCTGGATTATATGTGTTTGAGTATAGGTTATTACCTCGCAGTGGCTGGCCTAGATAACTTACCTATTTAGTCCCACTAGTTCCTAATAAGAAACAGTCTACTAAGTTATGGTTATTCTCCCCACATAGCTCACATTGTGCTTACATTGCCTTAGCCGCTGAGGTGGACGCCCTTTGCATGTTGTTTAGCTGTTTCGTGGCCATAATTTAAGCCTGCAAAGTAGTAATCGAGTCAATAGTAATCATACCTTTTTGTTCCTTCTGTCCTTGTCTACTCCTCTCACTCGACCACATGCAGCTGTTACTTGCCAACTCTTCCAACAAATCATGCGATGCTTCTACCATCTTCCTCATTAATGAACCTTTGGTTGTTGTATCAATTGTGCCTCTTATGCTCGGGTTCACTCTATTATAAAATGTTTGAAGCAGGAATTCCTTCAAGAGATTATGATGAGGGCAGCTCTTTTGAAGTTCTTTAAATCACTCTTAAGCTTCGTAGAGAGATTCTCCATCGCTTTATTGGAAATTTGTTATTTCTTTTATAATCTTTGTCGTATTTTTTAAAGGAAAGCATTTTACAAGGAATGCTTGAGCAAACTACTCCCAAGTTATGATCTGGACTGGATTTAGAGAATTGTACCATACTTTAGCCCGATCCTTCAACGTGAATGAAAATAGTCATAACTTTACTACATCGTCAGACATTCCGTTAAATCTGAATATGTCATAGATCTCCAAAAATTTGTAATGTGGGCATTTAGATCCTCGTTGGATAACCCGTTGAACTTCACACTGTTTTGAAGAATGTTGAGTAGCGCTGGCTTTATCTCAAATTTATTTGCTTGAACTACCGGCCTTGTCACTCCTTGAGGACTAAACCCTGGCCTTATGAAATCCATGAGTGTTCTTTCTGGTCCTCCTTGTTCTTCTTCTTCATCCATATCTTGATCTAAGAAATTTAAACGCTTTGCCCTTCTTATTTCTCTTTCGTGCTTCTTAATATCAGGGACTTTGTCTTCAATAACTTCTTTCGTCCTCCGTGCAAGTCCACAATTAAACAAGATGCTAAACAATTAATCCTCAGAAACGGTGCCAAAAACTTATTGATGGATTGTAAAACCTATCTACTTGTTTTACGCTCTAAAAAATCCAAAAGTGAATGGATCGTGACTTGTAGTTAGAAAGAGTGGATATTGATTCCATAGGGATTGATGCCCAGACACCACTTAATGTAGAAAAGACTTTGTTTAAGAAATAAAATTGTTTAATGCAATCAATCTAGAAAATTAAATTAAAATTAAAAGACTAATGTAAATAATGGACAATATTGTAATTGCAGAAAGTCTGAACTCAAAGATCTAAATACTAGAGATTACTTTTTCCTTATTCTGTCTCCCTCATATTTTATTGATTGAATTGTGTCTCACCCTGGATTTTCGAATGCACTAATTGCCCTCTCTCAAGGTGTAACTATTTGTCCCTAATTGAATTAATGGGAATCTATTGGACGATCTCTCAACCTACCCAATGACTCTACCAATTTAACTAGTTATTACACTATCCTATAGATGATCAATTGACCAACTGAGATCTCTCTTCTAATTATTTAATTAACATAATAATTGCTAGTCTATAGGTCGCCAACTCTCGTTGTATAATCCTACATGATTTTCATCTCACTCACTCTCTCGATTTGTTGTAAGATGACAATTAAAAACATCAATTATTAAAGACACTTCATTCAATTCAATAAAACATAAGTTTTGACAAAATAATGAAAAAGCAATCCCTAACATGAAATTAAACTAACATGGTCTCCACAACACTATCAACATTCAACTAATCCATCTTTACAACCAAAGGAAGAGATTAAAATGATACAAAGTGAATAAGAAAACTCCTTCTCTTCTTTTCCAAAATCTGGAATTTTGGTGTGATGTGCTATTTTGCCCAATCTTGATGATGATCCTTCTTTTCATTCCTTCCTTGATTCTCCAAACATGTGTTCTTCACCCAAGGATGGTCTTTCAATAGGTAGATGTTGACTCCCTTCTGAAGGTGGAGGCTTAATTCTCTTTATATTGTCTAAAAATTAGGTTTAATGAAGCCTCAAAGATTGCCTCGGATTTTAATTGCCACGCCCATAGAATCTGCATGATTCCCACGAGCGTTGGAATTACAGGCAAAAACTTTCTTTCTTGATTCCCACGTCTATGGGAATTTGTCTATTTCCCATAAACTTGGGAATTGGTCCCAAATGTGATCCTCTTATCTTCTCTTCTATTCTCTCTTGTTCATCCTCCAACTTGCTTCCTCTCCTTTGCTACACAAAAATAAGCAATAGCATCCAACAGACAAGAACACAATGGAAATCAAACTTAATAAAAACATACAAAATGAATCCAAAACTAGAACAATAAAGAACAATTATGCTAGAAAACACATGCCAATTACCTATAAAAACATATCCTAATGCACACCTATCAGTGTGTCAACAAGTTAAATCAGAACATCAAGCATCCGCTGGTAAGTTTAAGCCTTTGTCTATTCCTGAATGAAAATGGGAAAAGATTACAATGGATTTCTTAATGGGATTACCAAGGACCAGAATGAAGCATAATGTAGTATGGGTGATAGGCTAACCAAGTCAGCGCATTTCTCGCCTATTAGACAGACAAATTCTTTGAATGCCTTGGCCAAGAAATACATAGATGAAATAATCAGACTTCATGGGATTCCAAGTTCTATAGTGTCTGATAGAGATCCCAGATTCACCTCAAGATTTTGGGAAAGTTTGCAAGAGGCTTTGGGAACGAAGTTACATTTTAGCACAACCTTTCATCCACAGACGAATGGTTAATTAAAGAGGAAAATAAGGACATTGGAGGAAATGTTAAGAGCTTATGCTATGGACTTCAAAGGCTCATGGGATGAACATATACCTTTGATTGAGTTTGCTTATAATAATTCTTGTCACCTAGGAATTCAAATGGCACCTTATAAATCCTTGTATGGTAGGTGCAGAACTCCTATTTGTTGAGATGAGGAAAGTGAAAGAAAACTTATAGGGCTTAAATTGGTACAAGCTACAGCTGATAACATTAAATTAGTGAAACAGAGACTCAAAGCAGCTCAAGATAGGATGAAAAGCTATATAGACGCAGATAGGAAGGAGAAGGAATATGAAGTGGGAGATAAAGTGTTCCTTCGAGCTTCACCATGGAAAGGAGTTTTAATATTTGGTAAAAAGGGTAAACTCAGTCTAAGATACATAGTTCCTTATGAAATTATTGAGAAGATTGGGCCTCTCACCTATAAGTTAGCCTTGCCACCAGAATTATCCAAGATTTATAATGTCTTCCATGTATCAATGCTGAGGAGATATAGATTAGATCCTTCACACATAATCCAACCTTCAGAAGTTCAATTAAGGGAGGATTTAACTTATGAAGAACAACCAGTGGCGATTCTAGATTTAAAGGAAAAGGTCTTCAGGAAGAAGACTGTGAAGTTGGTAAAAGTTTTATGAAAGAACCATGCAAGAGAGGAAGCACACCTATTTGTGGACTCAGGTAAGAATTTCGAAGATGAAATTCTTTAAGGGGGAAGAAATGTTGGACCCCGAATTTTCTTAAAATTTATTTTACTAAGTTAGCAAGCATGAATATAAGTTAGAATTCATGAATTAGAAATTTTTAGAGTTTAATTTGGTCTATTATTATTTTTGTGTGGTAGTGTAGATTAAAAGGAAGAATTAAAATGAAGATAAGGATATATAAGGCATTAGATTGAATAAGGAAGGGTAAGATTGGAAGGTTAAAATTTTGTCTTAAACTAATAAGACTAGAAGAGAAGAGAGTTGTGAGTGTTAAGAAAGAAAAAGAGAGAAAGTTATAGAAGAAACTAGAAGAAGAGACGGAGAAAATCGAAGCATAGAAAGAGAAGAAGGTCAGAAAAGAGCAAGGAGAAAGATGAGGAAGAAGATTATCAGCTGAGTTTTCTTTTTAAGTAAACCTTATTATTCTTTTTGTTTTGATAGAAGAAGGAAGTAGAGAAGATAGGTTATGATAGAAGAAGGAAGTAGAGAAGATAGGTTATGTGCTAAAAATGAAGAAAAAAAAGTAGAGAACCGAAATTCTTCTCCTTAGATTTTTATAAACCTTAACTAGATCTTAGTTCTTCTAATTAGATAAACCAAAAATAGATTAAGTTTAAGCACATTCATGAATATTTAAGCTTATGGAAGCTTTATTCGAGTATGATGATTAAATGAAAATATGTTTGTTCTTAGGGAACCAAGATTATCGAAGGCAAGAATAAGAGGAAAGACGAACTTGATCTTGGAAATACCAAGTAAATAGGTGGGTAATATGTTTATAGTTTTTGTGATGATGAGATGAAATTATTTGTTTGTATGTATATTTAAATGCTTGCTTTTACTCATTGTGAATACGTGAAAATTATCTTATGAATTTGTTATCATGTCTACTTTGAAAGAAAATGCATTTTAGTATTGATGCAAAAACAGAAAAATTCAAGAAGTGTGAAATATATGAATATGTTATGAATTATGTATACATCAAAAAATCTACTTATGTGGGTAAAAGAGATATCATTATGTTCGTCACGTGCATGTTGACCAAAAACCTTCTCCCGGCTGCAGCTTTGTGGCATATGAGCACCGAAAATGGACTCATTTTGTTCATGGTGTAAACTTTAGTTTCGCCATTCTGTTTCATGGGATTCTCTTGAGCCAATATGTTTATGCATTGCATCTTAATTTGTTGAAGGTGGAGTATAATTGAGTGTTTTTTTTAACGATTAAATGAAACATGTGATCTGATTTGTAAGATACTGTGTTCTGGTCTATGTAAATTCTCAAATTTATAATGTGAATGTTGCGTTCGGTTGAAATTAAAATGATAACATATGTACATATATATGTGTATGTGTGTGTGTGTGTGTGTGTGTGTGTGTGTGTGTGTGTGTGTGTGTGTGTGTGTACATATATATATATATGCGTGCTTGAGTTATGTGAGGTTCATTATCACTGGCTATAAATATATTAGCCACTAAGCTTCCCAGCTCACCCCATAAATTTCTCCACTCTTCAAGTACAACCAAAGTAGATCACTAAACACTTGCAAAGCTTGGCAACTCTAAAAATTTCAGACTTTTGTAATTAGTTAGTTTAGAAACGTTTTGCACTTAAAAGCATATCATGCATGAGTATTCAAGATTGTAATTTTTGCATTATACTACTGATATGGATTTTTATTTGTAATATGAAGATGTGCACCAACTCTGTTTTGTTGAAAATTGATAGCAAAAGTTGCAGAGATTTTCTTTTGTATATGTGCAAAATTTTCTCTTTAGTTAAGATGGCTTGGTGTTGGGAATAAAATTATTGGAAGTTGGATAGACTTATCTGAAGAAATTGATACTATGAGAGTTTTGTATGTATGAATTTAAATGTTGGATTCGGGTCTTTTGGTTATTGTTAATAGTTATATATTTTGACAATAGAAAGAAAAGAGGAAAAAGGGAATAAAATGTGATCTGAAATTTCAAGGAATAAACTATATTGATCTAGGTAGAATTTGACAAAAGTGTCTTCATGAAAGTTGTAGATCTTTCTCTTAGCTTTTCAATGATATAAAGTTTGTAATTTTTAGAGTTTGGGATTGAAAGATATGAATATTTAAAGTTTATGTGTGCGACTAGAAAGTCGCGATCGTGCTCCCTTTAAAATCGCTACTGTTCACTATTTGTTGTGAGTGTGCACAAGCACAATCGCGACTTTTGTGTTTTAACAGGAAAGTCGTGATGAACCACGCATTTCTGCTATTGTTCAATAAAAATTGCGATCTTGCTATTCTCACGGGCATGAGAATTTAAAAGCTATGCCCGTGACTTTTGCTACTTCTTCTTCTTCTTTTTATTCAATAATTCATAAGTTGATTTTTTTTTACTCCTCATTTTTTTGACTTCTCATTTTATTATTTTATTTTATTATTAATTGTTTATATAAAAATGTTCCCTTCATGACTTCTTTTAATTTATTTTCATGTCAAATTTATTCTAGGCTATTTATTTTAATTGTTTGTGTATTTTTTTTTGCTCCCACCAAGGAATTAAATTTTTTTATTTTGATATTATTTTTATTTTAAGAATACTCCAATTTTGGCGCCTTAACACCATGAAATAGGAACCGATACCCGAGGCCAACATGAGGGCCACATTAAGAGGAAGGAATTCAAGAGTGGAGACTTGGTACTTTTCTTTAATTCAAGACTTCGACTATTTCCTAGAAAGCTCAAGTCAAGATGGAGTGGGCCCTTCAAAATTCTTCGAGTGTTTCCCCATGGAGCTGTGGAGCTGGAAAATGATAAGGGGAAGTACTCAAGGTCAATGGGCACCATTGTAAGCTATATTATGGAGAGACATATCCATAAGAAAAGGAAGTTATCTCTCTCTTATCTTCCGCTTTTTCATGATTATATGAGGAATGGTCAAGTTAGTGACCTTAACTTAGCATGTTTAATTTATTTTAGTTGTCTTTATCTAGTTGTTTGTTTGATTTATTCAATTAGGATTGTGTTTGAAATGAGTTTGATTGATGTTCAATTTGGTTTTTGTTAGAATTTCTACTTGTTTTCTTCTCAAAATCCTTGATGATAATATTAACTTGATGTTTTTATAGGTTGTGGGATCATAGAGAACCAAAATTAAGCTTGGAAGAAGGTTTGAAGTTATAAGGATCACCTCCTCCTATGATCGTGGGAATTGGATTGATTCTCACGATCGTAGGAAATTTCTTCAGAAAGTTTTTGGAGAGAAAACCCACGATTGTGGAAAATGAGAAAATCTCTCAAGAAACTTTCTAGAGAGAAATCCCGCGATCGTAGGAATTGTGGGAATTCCCAAAATCGTGGGAATTTCATTTGGAAGGGAAACTTAAGTTTCTTTCCCCGTTTTCTTCTCTCACCCATTCTTCAATTTTCACTCCCTTTCTCTCTAACCCACAAAATTCTCTCCTCCCACTCTCTAAAACTCTTCAATTTTTCTTTAGATTCTTGATATTTTCTTTAGTCTTTTCATTAATCTTACAATCCTTTCATCTTTTCATGCATTAATCATTCAAAAACACAAGGATTTAGGTAAGATTTTTCTCTCTCTCCTTAAAAGTCAAATTTCACTCTTTTTTCTCTCATTTTTGCAGATTTTCCTCTTACAATGGCACCAAAGAAGATAATGGCTCGAAAATAGACTGATAAAGTCCGTCGTCAAGTTTTTGGTGAAGGCAAGAGTGATTTAGCATCGATTTACTGCTATCCGTTTCCAATTTACTCAGAAGAAGAAGGTACTCACTTTCGTGAATTTAGGACTAGAGCAATAGTCACTCCTAGGTATTTTGATTTTGAAGTGTTAGAAAATATAGGAGTGAGGTCAAAGATTAATCAACTAGCTGCAAATATAGGTTGGAATAGGTTCATACGATGTGACAAGGCTATCCATCATGTGATGACCATTGAGTTTTTCAATACTGTTAGATATACCTTTAAAATAAATGTCTTCTGGTTTAGATTATTCAGTACTGTTTACAAATTGGATTATAGTATCATGTATCATCTTTTCGAATTGCAAAATATAAAAATTTTAGATGATCACACTAATTTTGATGTGGATTCCTATTGGAAAACTCTAATGGGGGAAGACAATTTTGACTCACATATTGCACTAAATTCTTTAATCTGTAGTGCTAAACATTTGCTCTTGCATAAATTTATATGTTTAACTTTGTTCAATGAAACTGAAAGTAGCAAATGCTTGACCAAAGAACTTTGCTTTTTATGGTGCATGGATCGAAAAATTAAAATCAACACACCTTATAGGATTTTTCAATCAGTAGTGAGTGTGGTTAATAAAAAGAGTTCGTCTTTTGGGATGTCTTATAGTACTTCTACTTTAAGTGTATTCTATAATGTTAATATAGAGAATTTGCATACAACTTTACACGATATGTTTGACGTATCGCATTTGAAATGTTATGAGATTTTGGATTTTCATTCTATAGAACTCTAAAATCCTCAGACACGCACTGCAGTGAGGAGTAGGAGGGGCACTAGTACAGCCACTTCCCGACCCTCCACATCCCACGTAATCCCAGAGCTAGAGGAAGGAGTGGAGGAGGAATCGAGTGCACCAGTGGAGGTTAATCGATATCAACAAATCCTCGACCAGATGACTACCAATTCTCAACAAATGACATCCTAACTCAAGGAACTCGACACCTAAATGCGGAAAGTCCACAAGGAGCAGCACAGCCTGAAGAAGAGGTTCCTCAACTTCTGTTAGAGGAACAATTTTTAAGCTTCTTCACTAACAATGTCGCCACCATCATCTGAATAAGCTTTTCTTACCCTTCTATTTTTAATTTCTTTGTTTCTCTTATTTGTTTTCATTTCACTTCATGTTTGTTTGACTTCATGTTATTTCTTTTGTTTGGTATCATTTCATCTTGTGTTGGGTTTTATGTCATTTTCTTTTGTTTGGTTCGATATCTTTTTTTTTACTTTAATGTCATTTGTGTGTTTTGAATTCTTTTGTTTGGTTTGAGGTCATTTTTCCTTATTTGGTGGTTGACTTGTCACATTGAGGACAATGTGAACTTTAAGTGTGGGGAGGTGACTTTGACTTTCTCAATTGCATTGTTTGCATTGTGATAAATAGGATGCATGGTTAAGCATATTATGTGTTTTGTGTTAGCAATGGAACCGCATTTAAATCATTCTAATGAATATGGTCACGAGATTCTGTCATGCTAGTTGGAATTAGATTGAATGCATGCTTGAACTCGGATTAGGCTACTTAAGTAAAAAGTGAACCATATAGAGTGATGAAAAGTAGTTGGTTACATAAGCTTAGTCATAAATTGACATTTGAACAATGAGGTAGTGTAGAGATGCATAATGAGTTTTCATTTGAGCCAATGTGAGGATTGAGTCATATGACTCCATATATAGGCATTCTATTTCTTTTTTGAGCGATACTTCCTTAGGATATTACCTTCAGAACTTGCTTTGAATTAGTTTGAGTCTACTGGATGCATGCTTAATAGAGATTATTTAGGCCCTTTTTTATGTTAAGCTTGGCTTAAATAACCTACCCTTTGTATTATCCTTTGCTACCCCCATTTATCCTTAACCTTTTGTTTCTTGAAAACACCTGAAAATTTAAAACCTTAAACCTTATTAACCTACCTATTCACAAGCTTAGTAGAGTATTAAATAATACATTAGTTGGGATCATTGTGAAAATTGACCGAGAGGCGTTGAGTATATTTTTGCCTATGGATTACAATGTATATAATGCTATTTTGATTCATACTTCTTCCATGTATTTAGAAAAAAAGAAAAAAGAAAAATATTGTTAAAATAAAAAGAAAAAAAAGAAAAAGGAAGAATAATTGAGTGTCATCAATAAGTGCAAAATGTCAGTTATATTTGTATACTTCGGAGTCATATTTTGTATCCTGTTTTTATCCACTTTTTACTTTACTAATGCTTATGCTTAACCTTTTTGTTTCCTCTTTACCCACCTTAACCCTTACTATATTACAACCTTAAACAAGTCCTTTTGATTTATTTATGCATGCAATCATTATAGAGGAGAATTAGTGCACTAGCAAGCCTATGGTAGTGTAGTTTCCTATAGGAAGTTTAAGAGAAACACTAACCATCAAACACTTGAGAGAAACGAGTGAAAATTGTGAGAAAAATTCATTTTGCATCTTTACTTATCTTTGAGTGATGATGTTAATTGTTGAGCTTGCTTATGTACACCAATGAAAGAGTAGTCATGATATATGTATTAACTTGATATTTGGGTTGGCTTAAATTTGAGGGATTGTATCTTTGATCTTTGTGAAAATGAAGTGATATAATTGAGTGGTTGTATTTATTTTTCTTGAGGATATGCAAAGATTTAAGTGTGGGAATATTGATGGTCGTGCATTAGTATATGTTTTTTTAGGTAATTGGCACGTGTTTTCTTGCATAATTGTTGATTATTGTTGTAGTTTAGGATTCATTTTGTATGTTTTCATTTAGTTTGATTTCCATTATTATTCTTTTATGTTTGATGTTAATTTAGGGTACGAATTGACTATTTTTATATAGAAAGGAAGATGGAGCAACTTCAAGATTGAGGTAGAGATTAAAGAGGAAAAGAAAATAGGAAGTTTTCTGTGGTCACTTCCTACGATCGTGGGAATTACAATCCGAAGGATTATGCGGGGCTTCATTAACTTTAGGTTTTTTAGACTATAAAAGCAAAAGGTATCCATCTTCAAGAGAGGACGAAACCCTTATGTAGAAACACCGTCCTTGAGGGAAGAACAAATGTTTGGAGTCTCAAGGAAGGATTGAAGTTAAGGATTATCATCAAGATTGGGAAAAATAACACATCAACATCCAAAATTCCAGATTTTGGCAAAGAAGAGAAGAAGTTCCTTTTATCCAATTTCTATGTTTTTCTACCTTCTATTCTTTGTAAAATGCTTTATTTGAATGTTGATGATGTTATGGAGACCATGAGTGGCTAATTTAGTTTTAGGTATTGCTTTTGAACTATTTTGTTTAACTCCTATTTTATTGAATTGAATGGCGTTATCTTTGATGATTGTTGATTTTATTTGTTATCTTACAATAAATCGAGAGAGTGAGTAAGGTTAATTGTGTCGGATTATACAACAAGAGTTGGCAACCCATAGATATACAATCATCGCATTAATTTATACGTTAGAAGAGAGATCTCGACAAAGTCAATTGATCACCTATAGGATAGTTTAATAACTAGTTGAATCAATAGAGTCATTAAGTCGGTTGAGAGATCGTCTAATTGATTCCCTTAAATTCGATTAGGGACAATTAACTACACCTTGAGAGAGGGTAGTTAATACATTCAAAAATATAGGGTGAGACACACAATTCAATTAATAAAATAGGAGGGAGACAAAATAGGGAAAAAAGTAATCTCTAGTCTTTAGATTCTTGAATTCTGATTTTTCTGCAATTTGGTATTGTCTATTGCTTTGTTTTAGTCTTTTAATTTTAATTTAATTTTCTAGATAGATTGCATTAAACAATTTCATTTTGTAAACAAAGTTTTGTCTAAATTAAATGGTGTCTGGGCATCAATCCCTATTGGATCGATATCCACTCTTTTTAATTACAAGTCACGACCCGTTCACTTGCAATTTTTGAGCATAAAACGAGTAGTTTGTGTTGCATAATTACACTCAAACACTCTACTCTAGTGATCTGGATCTAAACTTGGAGTCGTTCAGACAAAGTGGGATCATCAAGCTTGATGTTGAAATTAAGGGTGATGGTAAGGATGACACTTCCTTGAGAGTTGTCAACAGGGTACCAATTAGTGCGTTTTGGTACACAATATAAGTAGTGTCTAGAAGAGATATCCTGGCTATTGTAGGTATTCCCTTTCTTTCATGGAGGGTGAGAACAAGACGTATAGCTCCAAGTGAAGGTGTGTATGGTTATGTTGTCTCCAAAAAGACATTAGCTCCTTTAGGATCTCGAGCTTTATGTACTATTCTACTAAATTTCCTTGCAAAACACACTGTTCTAAACAAGTACTCTAAATGATTTCTTTTACTTTATGGTATGGGAGAGAATAGTGCGTATACTCTTTATCCAAGAACGGTCACGAGAAAATATACTGTAGGTACTAAGCAAACGTAAAGAAGTATAAAAAATGTAGTATTCTTTTAGAAGATGGGTGATTTGTACGAGATGTTCTATATGATTAAATAAAGTACTCTTCACACTAGAAGGAAGATTAACTATAGATAGGGTTGAAGAAAGATGAACAGGGTCACTTGGTAACATATTCATGGCTTATGATACCTCCTTACTCACTCTCATCAAGAATATTGTATCCACGATCAACAAAACTTATGGCTCTGATACCAATGAGGCATGGTCACAGGGCTCGGGGAATACCAAATCTAGTGCTTAGGTAAAGATCATCCATCAGAGATCAAAGAAACAAAGTAAGATCGGAGTGTAAGTAAATAAACCAATAGAAGTCTTCATTCGTTGTTTCCTCCTATTAGATACTTCATTAATAAATTTCTCCCCAGTTTCCTAGAGTCATCCATATCCCCATTTTCATGTGCTATTTGAATGCCTAATTATTAAAAGTATTCAAAAGCAAGATTATATGAAATAGACAAAACACACGGGAAGAACTCAATTTATTTTGGTCTGATTAACTTCAAATTTAAGAAATTAGTAAGAGAAGGTAAGAGCTCGGAGTCCAGCCTAGCCTGGCCCAGGCTAAACTTTGAATTCAGTTAATCTTACCTTAATTTTACTTTTTTTCGCACACATTGATTTAAGTTTGACACACCCATATCCCAATCTATACAACTCATTGTATCTTTTTAAAATGTAGTTCTAATATATTAATGTCTTTCTCACAAAATCTTTTATTACATAATAGTCTAGTATTTTAATCATGTTATAGATCATATTTTCACATTTGCATTATAAATAAAAACACGTCTTGTATACGATTGTATTCACCTAAAGGTTTCTAGGAACTACCCCTTTTTTTTCAAACCTTAAGATTGTATGCTTTTCTATATGAGCTATAGATAATAATCTCCATTTTGGAAAATTTACGATATAAAGTCAAAACACTCTAAAAAACGCCTCCAAGATTGGATGTCCATGTATATTATCCATCTATAACAATCTTGACCTTGATGAATATACTCCATATAAGTAGGGTTATAGCCAAATTTGACACTTGAGACATTAAGCAAGACCAAGCAATACTTGAACTTCATGTTCGTAACCAATATTTCCAACATGATAGTTGTATTCTCTAAAAAGTGTGAACCTTTTTTAACAAGATCTGAATAAATGTAATCTTGAAAACATCTTCTTTACCAGTTAAGGTAAGACTATGTACTTCTAAACCTCCCCAGACCTACTATCAACGGGACTTTCACTGAGTTGTTGTTGTTGAATAAATGTAATCAAAATTTTGATCCTCTAAAACTTTAAATCTTTCACTATAGCATCCATTTATCTATATTTCTTCTAACTAACCAAAATACCCTAAAAGGTAGTTAGATCATTATCATTAATGGAAAGAACTTGTATGACTGTGTCTTTTTAATCTATTTGTCATCCTAATGATCTTTCTTGCTTTATCCGAGACTATACCGTGTTGATGCTCTCTTTATAACAATGTTTTATCTCTTAAATCAGAATTTTTAGCTCATTTAACATATATTAAACTGTTTTGTTCCATATTTAAACTAGTACTGCTGAATGCTAACCCTGACATATTATCTCTATATATTTTCCTCAACAAATACCACTCCCTAAACACTACATTTTTTAAAGTTATTGTATAATTTTTACCAAGCATTAGATACTTACATAATTCTACTTTGTATTGTTCTAACTCTTGAATAAGCTTTCCTTATGAAGTTTTGTCATTTATCACTCACTGAGATGAGCTAACTACATATGCCATCATATAGTATTATCTTTCTTTGACTCTACTGTTATAGATTCTCTATATACAACTATGCTCGCTATTAGTGCAAATATGTTTCCTACCAGTCTTGGACCTTTCATCGTAGTCACACCCTTTACTACCTTAATGTTGTCTCCATCAATTTCATATTCAAAACAATTTATATATATGGTACCTAAAGAGATCATGTTCTTTCTTAAATCTAATACAAGCTTAACATCACTTAATATCTTAGCAATACCATTAGACATCTTGATTTTAAGTTCTACTATTCTAATGATTTCACAAAGTTTATCATCCCTAACTAGAAAGTGCCAAAGTTTTTCTGATGTGTATGGCACAAACTAATCCTTATTTTTTGTCTTGTGATGTGAGGATTATGTATCTAGAATCTATAAGTTCTTTAATTAACTAGTTAAAATGTAGAGCATGACTTTATTATTGCAATATGAGTTCTGACTTTGCATTACATTAGTGAACCTTGACAAATTACTAATTTTGATTTTATCCCTCTACTTCTTGTTTAGATAAGTCATTCTTGCTTTATTTTCTCTTTTGATCCTAATTTTCCCTCATAGATAACCCTCAAATATAAGATCTTTCACCATTGTTAAGTCTCTTTTAGCTGTAAGCAATAACATAATAATGATAACCTCCATACCAGCTATCTCCTTACCCAATATAAGCATTGTCACCAAATGTGCATAAGAAAAAGGGAAAGAAAAATTAAAATTATTGTTATATCTTTGTCCACAATAGTCACATTAAACCTCAACATATCATTGCATAATTGATTAAACATAATGATATATTGTTCCATATATATTCCTTTTAACATCTTCAATCTCTATAGTCTATACTTCAAGTATAGTTTTCTTTTATGAGCGACTTTGACATGTATCAATTCTCTAGCTTTTTCATATCTCCATAAGAGAAGCAATTGTTGGAGTTATGTAAATATAGTGCCCTGGAAAGCAAGTGTATTTACATGTAACTTTATCTTCTTCAGTTATAGTTTTG
>JANQBM010005595.1:0-12864 GCA_025594535.1 Erythroxylum domingense | reverse complement strand
AGCATGAGGTGTGGTAATTTACCACACCTGGACCCGTTTCTCTGGTCCGACCCGCTCTCTGGAAACGGGATGTTACATCACATCATTATATTTCTTAATATGGGTGTGTAAAAAGAGCTGATGGAGTGTAGGCTTCTTGTCTATAGACTTTTGCTACATCAGAATAAAATGTTATAAGTGAATTACAATTTATAAAAATTTTGACAGAGTTTCCTCTATTTTATGATATTTACCCCTGTTGAACAAAGAAAGTAACTTAACAACACAAACATATATGGCACCAGATATTCATAACATTTTCATTCTCTATAATACATATATATTTTCATTTCAAAATTCACACGTTAAGTTAAATTGAAACCAAATTTCATACATTAAAGTAAAAAAATCATAACATAAGTTTAAAGTGTAGATACTTACAAGTTTCTCTGCATGCTCCTGGTGGGTAATAGATCCTCTAGTGTGTACAGGAAGACTCTCTCCCTCCAATCCTCTAGGTTTGTTTGTATAAATGCACTCTAAAATGGACATTGCCTTAGGTAATGTCCAATACTGCTGTCAACAAGTCCATATTTCTTCAGATATATAAGGAGGTCGTACATCAGTTTTGCGTATCGCACCAAGAAAGTCTTTATAACGTGTATGAGCTTGCCTCTCTCCCGTAATTTATAAATAATTGTGTCAAATTTGAAATCCCAAAAAAATTATTTCTGAAAAAAAGAAAAAACATACCATAAGTACTTATAACCTACAATATTTATCTAATTAATGTATAAAATTAATTAGATAAAAATAAAATAGAATATATTTTTTTGTACCTCAAATTGCTGATAATAAAAATTCTTTGTCGCCTGAGAGATATTCTTCTATTTATAACCCTCAAGATCAATTTTCTCCTTAAACTTGGATGTCATATTTTTAGAGCACGCTCCAGACGTAACCAATCTACTATAAAAGTAATTTTAGATAATTTTCAAATTAAAACCTATAACTTCATTATAAACCTATGGTGCTTTATGTATTTTCAATCACAAATTATTAACAATTGTGATGCAAGTTAATTTTCAAATTAAAACCTATAACTTCATTAAAAACCTATGGTGTTTCATGTATTTTTCACTCACAAATTATTAACAATTGTGATGGAAGTTCTTCCATCAACTGCCTTAGCTCTAGGCTAGAGGCCGCCTCCTTTTTCCATAACGTTTACCCTTGATATCTCTATCTGTATAGGGTGGTGGATGAAGGAGAAAAGGTGGATAGTGTAGAGTCAAGTACAAAAGGTGACTATACAGGGATTGCAGGTTAGGAAGGTGATGCCTCATCTAGATGTGTAGTAGGTGGACGTCTAGATTCTGTTACATCTGTAGAAGATAATGTTTCACCTAGAAATCATGGTAACCTAATCCTTGTAATATCCTGTTTTCTCTTTTGTGGCATATTTTAACCTTAAATTCACATTTTATTGAATATTCCAATAATAGAACAATATAAATTCAATATATAACAATATATTGTTGATGTAATAATAGATTATTTCATATAATATTCCATTACAAACATAAATTAATCGCTAGTATGATCACTTAATTGTAAATTAAAACCATCATCTTCTTTTTCTAAAGAATTGGAATCAAACTCAGGGTCCTCCTTAAATCTCTCGCCCTCCTCATCATCTCTAGATGAAATTTCATCATGGATCATTCAAAGGTTCATTCTTGTCATATGTAACACATGCATTTATTTCACAAACATCTTCCTGAAATGGTTCACTTTCAATTCTCTTATTTTCTTCTTTTATATGTAATTTAAAAAACACCTCTAGGTTTAACTTTCCAAACGTCCAACCAATCTGACTTATCTTATCTTAAGCTAGAAAAAGGGACATAATGCACCTATATCGCTTTCATCGTCAACACGAAAGGTTCAAATTGTCTAAATCTTCTTCGCTGATTGATTTCAACTATATTATGTTGGCTATGCACTTTTGTACTAGCATTAGGAGTTAGATCAAACCAGTCACACTTAAATATCACACTTCGTTTTATTGGCAATGTAGGGTACTCAATTTCAAGTATCTCAATAATTTTACCTTAATAATCCATCAATTCTCCCTATATGCAAACCCCACTATTTATTGTTGCCATGTTATGACCATAATTTTTTGCATGAAATTTGTATCCATTAATGAAATACACCGGGTACGATTTAACAGTTCACAAAGGTCCTTTCGCAAGATCACATATAAACTTGTTCTTTATTGGATTTTCTAAGGCCTACATAAAAACAATTTATCAAATTAAATATTATAATGTCATTCGAACACTTTGATTTGATAATTCAACCATTCAATAATTGTAAGTGAAAACTTACATATTTCTCGAACCATCGAGGAAAGTGTCTTTCAACTTCTTTATTGATATCATCTTGTGTTTTTTCGAGCATTAGCTCGTATAAACATTCCTCGTATAATCTAAAAGCATTATTATGTATTTTAGTTGTTAACAACACTAACTTCGAAAACCTAAATAATTAATTTCAAAATCAACTTCAACTTCAACTTATATAAATAATGCACGAAAGGTTGAACCTCTTAATAGTTCAATAAAAAGTAACCATAGGCAGCCTCTATTTCTTCCTCTATTAACATTCTTCTTGTTGACCATCCTTATGTTCATCTAAGATATATGAAAATGGATAAGTTACCTTCAATATCACCTGTTCCTCCCCCATCATCATTAGAAGGAAGTTTTCTTTCTCCTATGTGCACATGTCAGTTAAAATAATGTGCAAAATGTACTTGCTTCCTTACTACTTAAGCATTACAAATTGAACCTTCAACTATAGCCTTGTTTTTCACCTACATTAGTGATTAGGGTTATTATAATTTCGTGATTAAAATATGTTATAACCTCAATTTAAATATTTACTATAATTACCTCTCAAATAGATACATCCATCGATATTGAACTCGACTAGCAAGTTTAGCCTCATGTGCTAAATGCAAGGGTAGATTCTCTATATAGTCAAAGAAGTTTAGAGGAAAAATACCTTCTAATTTGCACAAGATTACTGGAATTTTCCTTTCTAATTTTTCCATTTCAATTAACTTAATTTTAGATGATGTTAAGCTTACAAAAAACAAAGTTAATTTTATTATAGCTTCCTAAACTTTATTAAGTAGCAACTCCTAAAATGTAATTGGAATTAACCTTTGCATAAACACATGAAAATCATGACTTTTCACCTTAAATAATTTGTGCTTCGTACACTCACCTTGCTCAGTTTTAAATATAACCATTGGGAAACTTTAGACTTTTCAACCATTCACACAAAATTTCCTTTTATTTTTTGTATAAAGTGTAACATGGTTTCAGATATTTACCGGTGCTAAGATCTTTATTTAACTCATTCCTTTTGCAAAAAGGTTTCAAATCAGCTCGTGATTTTGCATTATCCTTTTTCCTCCCTTCAATGTTCATTATTGTATTAAACAAATTGTCAAAATATTTTTTCAATATGCATCACATCTAGACTATGATGTATTAAATTAGTTTTCCAACATGGAAAACCCGAAAAGATGCTTCATTTTCTCCAACTAAAGTTTTTACTAATGCTTGTATTAGCTTTATCAGCTTCATGTTCTGTAACTTTCAGTAACCTTAATTCATCAATCCCTGGCAATATCTCTTCACCAGCTTTGTGAGGGGGAGGAGGTGTTTGTATCATCCTATTCTTAATGAAAATTTGTTTATTGCATCTAAATGGATGATCTGGAGGAAGAAATTTTGTGTGGTTATCAAACTAAGATGTTTTGGCCTCGTTTGAAAGATAAAACATATCAAAATCATTGCCACAGCAAGGACAAGACCATTTCCCTACTATGCTTCATCCAGACTATATAGCATATGTCTGGAAATCACTAATACTCCACATTAAAGTTGCTTTCATCATAAAATTTTGTTTAAGAGACACATCATGTCTCCCTACCATATTCCCAAAGATGATGCAATTTAAATACCAATAGTTGTAAGAATACATCAATTTTATGCTTTGGATGTGTAGGCCTTAGCACAATCACTTTCAAGAACATATATGTCTCATTTATACACATCTATGGAGGCAAATTATAAGGAGTAATTATGCTTGGCCATCATGAATATTTTTGGCCAGATTGACCAAAGGGTTGGAATCCATCTGTCGACAACCCTAACCTCACATTTCGACTTTTAGCTGCAAACTTATAATGGGTGTTATTGAAATGTTTCCATGCTAGTGCATCCAATGGATTACTTATTATTCCATATTCTTATTCATGTTCATTATGCCATCTCATGTAAGACGCAATAACATCAGAGGTATATAGTCTTTGAAGTCTCGGAGTTAGCAGGAAATAATACATTCGCTTCTAAACTACTAACTTCTGTTTTATAATGCACTTTCTAAGTTTGAACCTAGATTGAACACAAAATTTGCAGTCTTGTAATTTCATATCATCTCCCCAAAACAACATACATCCTAATTTGCAGCAATCAATTTTTTCAACTGGCAAGCCAAGACCCCTAATAAGCTTCTTCATATTATAAAGATTATCGACCATTATATGACAGGAAGTAATGATTCATTATACTAAGCAAGAATTTTATCAAAACTTTAAACAGAAATATGCCCTTCAAACTTTATTTTCAATATTTGAGCAATTGAAGATAAGTGAGTCATGGTCTCACAATTTGTCCATAATTCTATTAGAGTTATATAAATATAGTGCCCTAGAAAGCAAGTGTATTTACTTATAACTTAATTTTTTTCCAGTTACTTTTTGCAATAAAAATATTTATTATTAATAAAATAAAAAATTTTGGTTTTATATGTATGAGCATAATAAAACTAGTCATAAGGTACCGATATTCTTTTGTAAGTAATATAAATATACATAGAGATGTATGGGAAACATGTATATTATTAGAATCTAAAATAATTGACTCACAATTGAATAATCAAGTTGGTCGCTTGATTATGATTTAGACTGTAGTGTTGCGATTTATCTCCATGTAAGTAAAAGAGTTTACTTCAAGGGAATGATGAGTTTCATATCATGATAGTAGTTGACTATCAATAACAGCACTATTAAATGAATCTAGAATCATGTATGTTTTAAAGAATAAAGTAGGTCATTACTTTAATCTTAAAACATACACTTAAGCATTCGTTTATTATGGACTACAATCTTGATGAGTGGTGAACTCATATGTGTTTCATTATAATTCTTGATATGATCATAATGGATTTTTACAAAGTATCAATCTAGTGTCTGCATGTTGAAATTATTAATTGAAGCATGTATCAGGAAACATTCACTCAAATAAAGAGTTTATAGTGATATCATCACTTTTAGATGTTTTATGGAGATTGGTGATTAAAGTGGCGCCAATAGTTTGATGGACTACCTACCTATCAAGTCTTAACATCAAGATGACATCTTGTGTGGTAATTACCATATATAGTAAAATGGGAGATCTAGAAGGAAAAATCAACATAAGGTCAAAACAGTAATTTTACCCTTTATTGTGCATATGGCTATAATATGGTTCATATTAGAGTTTACAATTAGACATCTTATTTGAAACATGTGTTCTCATAATATTTAGCCATTCAAGACTTCAACTAATTATCTTTAGTGGAATGACATTGATTTACTAAGCTGGAATTAAATTCTAATGAGATTAAACTAATTCTGAGCTTATTGGAGCTTGAATTATAAGAGTCCAATTAGATTCCCCATTTGGCTTCTAGCAAGGTTATCAAGCAAAGTAAGAACTATAAATAGAGATTTAAGCCTATGATTGAATGTTAGGAACATTTAGAAATGGGCTAGACTTAGGTTTAATTTGATTAATTAGATTAATTAAATAAAATCAAAGTTATTAAAGATAAAAGAGGTGGATCTTCAATTTTAATGGGCTAAATGGGCAGTTGCACATTTGGCATTTTTTGCTAAATTTAAGATGGTTTTTAACATGCTTTATCATCATTAAATGGAGTTATAAATTTATCATTAAATGGTTTAATGGTTGTCTTTTAATGATATCATGTAACCATTTAGCATTCATTGGATTAAATAGTAAAGAGATGAATTTGATGGACCCTCTTACTTTTTTCATCACAAAACTGAAAATGAGATGTATCACTTTAGGTTATTGGTCTTTTCATGTAGTCATCTTAAAACAAATGAGAAGAGTCTAATTTATTGGCTTCTTTATAGTTGATTAAGGAATGCGATGCATTGGATGCACTTCACCTCTTTCTTTGAGGCTTAACCGAAATTGAGAGAAAGAATACAATGGGTTGTTGAATTTTTATCTCTCTCTCTCCAATCTTGCATGAGATAGCCGAAATTTGCATGAGAGGTGTCTCATCTTTAGCTTCTTTTTCTAAGGCAAAATCTCTTCAAGTTTTCTTCTCCTTTCCCACCAAAGGATCTTATTAACCAGGTTATCCAAGGAGAACAAATGGTAGATCGGATTGGTTGAGGATACAATAATAAGAAAAGAATACATCACCTAAGAAAGGATACATTGCTGAGGATAGGATAGAACAACGAGGAGTTAAGGCTATAGCAAAGGAATTGGTATAATTCTACCATATTGTTCTTATGTTAAATGTTTTCCTTATACCATATAATGTATGAATTTGTATGTTGATTTGGTTATATTGCTTCCGCTAAAATTTGATTTCTAAAAAAAAGGTTTTGAAATCTACCATTTTACCCAAATCTTGCATGCTTAAGTTTTTGATCCAACAATTTGGTATCACAGCCATTTTCTTATGCATGATTTCAGTTCCTATATGTGATGCATGGGTTGACAATTTTTGTATGCTGCATATTTTTATGTGATAGAAATATATATGGTGTATGTTTTTCTCTTTTGGTTATCCATAGATTATAAAGTTACCTTGTAAGTTTTCTTCATTTGGTTTGTAACAAGGAGGGTGGCCTTTCATCGTCATGTTTCCTCCTTGGCTTCACTTTTCTGTTTTCTTTGATTATGTATTGTACAAAATCATGTAATGATGAAGATGAAGAAGTCATGGATTGAAGAAATGAGGAGGTAAAGTTTTGGTTTTGATTATGGTGTCTTGGCCAAATTTGAATTTTATGAAAACCAAAGGGATGGAATTTTGTTTTAACAAATTTTTCAGTTTTATGAAAATACAAAGTTTCGATTTTTACAAGTGTTGGAATTTTTTATGTCATCTGGAAAAGAGTTTGAAGCGAACGATCCAAGTACAAGAAAATTTTGATGGGCCTAAAAGCCTTATAATTGCATTTATGTTTCTAGGATGGACAATTAAAAGTGGCTTATTAGTTCATGTGATGAATGCATAAATGAATGCAAATAATATGTGATATTATATCATTGCATGTCATTTAGAAAATTGCCAACCCTAGGCTTTTCCATGCATTCATTATGTATGAGATATATAATGAAACAATATAGGATGGATAATGCATTTAGATAAGATGGTATTTATTAAAACTTAAAGCCCAAAAAGATTAAATCGGAGAGGATGCTCATATGAGAGTCCACGGTCCCCATATGATGTCCCATTGGATGTGGTGAATTGTTACTCCCCACCGGAGGGCATGAACCCTAGATCTTGCATGGATTGGATCTCCTAAAGGATAAGTCCACTTATTAGTAGAGTATGTGACCTCCCACTGAGGCATGGTTTGTAAGTACCTTAGTGGATGAATCAAATGGTTACACACTCAACATATTTTATCAATATCCTACCTACCGTAGCTCTGTTGGTAAAAGTATGGACCAAACCATGACGCTTCTCAAAAGGTTAGGCATGAAGATGGTTAGTAATTTTTTGAGTGGGAGGATCCCAGTTTTTCTTTTAATTGATAAGATGGCCCACCGTCACTTAGTCCGTTATAGATAAGAGAAATAACCGTCATATAAGGTTTTATTTTTTTTAAGTTTTGTTAAATCTATCATCATGCATACATGCATCATGATTTTATACAAAGTTCCCATATTGTTGACTAGTATGCTCATTCTTTAATAATTTATATTTTCAGACATAATCAGCCATAAAATGAATCCACTCACTTTGCTCTTGACAAATAACAAATTGGAAAACAGAGATAATTTTAATGAATGGAGACGTAACCTTGACATTGTTCTTCAATATGAACAAATTTTATGGGTATTAATTGAAAATGAGCTTGCACCTCTTAGTGGAGATTAAACACCTGAGCAAATCTAACGATATAAGCGATGGCAGAATTCTGATAAGACTACTAAGTGTTATATTCTAGCTTCTGTCAGCAGCATGTTACAAAAGCAAATTGCTTGTATGAAAACTGCTAGTGCAATGGTTCTCACCTACATGAGATGTTTGGTATGAGGGCCAGGTCTGCAAGGGTGAAAGCTATCCAAACCATTCATAATCTCATAAAAAAACCTAGTGAATCGGTGCGGGATTACATGGTTAAGGTAATCTCTACGGTCACTACGGCTGAGATGCTTGGGGCGGACATAGATGCAGACACGCAAATGATTATGATCATCAATAGCTTAAACTCTTTTTTTTAGCAATTTAAGTTGGACTATGAGCAACAATGATTATACCTTGAGTGAGTTAATGAATACCCTCTAGAGTACGAAGGAGATATTAAATATCAAGGCTCATAAGCCAGAAACTAATGTAGCATCTTCTTCTAAGCCCAAGGTAAGGGTAAGTAAAAGAAAAAGGGTCCAATGAAAAAGAAGGCCCAAATAGGGGTCAAGGCCAAGCCCATAAAAAAGAAGGACAAAGCGGACACTAAGGGAAAGTGTTTCCAATGTGGTGAGTAGGGTCACTGGAAAAGAAACTGTACGGTCTACCTTGAGTCTCTCAAAAGAAAAAAAGGTATGGATTTTCTAAGTTTGTTAGGAACTAGAAATATGGCAGATTCGGATTCTTAGATATTAGACTCAGGAGCCACTAAACATGTTTGCAATTCTTTGCAGGGGTTCCAACAAAGGAAAAGACTATATAAAGGCCAGTTTCAAGTCAAGATAATAGTTGGATATTATGTTTCAGCAGAATCAGTGGGAGTAGTTATCTTGGACTTTCCTGGTAGTCATAGGTTATATTTAAAGGATGTATATTACATCCTAATGGTTTTAAGGAACAAGATTTCTGTTTTTCGTTTAATAAAATCTGGTAATTCCTTATATTTTGAAAATGTTGTTTCAATATATAAGAATAAGGATTTTATTTGTAATGCAATAATTAAATAGGGATAGTTCTGTATAGAACCTATTACAGGCTCACTAAACATAACGGAATTGATAAAACTAAGACAATCACATGTCTCTAGCATTAACTCAAAATATCTGTGGCACTTAAGAATGGGTCATATCAATCAGAAAAGACTTGACAGGTTAGTAAAGGATGGGATCCTTATAGGCTTGGATAATAATCCATTACCCACCTATGAATCTTATATTGAAGGAAAAATGACCAAGGCCTCATTTCCTTCCAATGGAAACAGATCTGAATTTACGTTGGACCTGGTACATATTGATGAGTGTGGGCCCATGAATGTACAAGTTAAAGGAGGTTATGAATACTTCATAACCTATATAGATGATTACTCTAGACATGACTATTTGTATTTGATACATAAAAAGAGTGAGTCCTTTGAAAAGTTCAAAAAATTCAAAGCTGAAGTTGAGAAACAGCTAGGCAAGACATTAAAATAACTTCGATCGGATCGAGGTGGTGAGTACTTATCTAGAGAGTTCCAATAATATTTAATTGACAAAAGAATTGTTTCCAACTTGTCAAGTCCTCGAAAACCTCAACAGAATGGTGTAGCTGAGAGTAGAAATAGGAATCTATTAGAAATGGTAAGATTAATGATGTCCTACAATAGCCTTCCAGAATTATTATGGGGATATGTCATACAAACGGCAACTCATCTTCTTAACTTTTCTCTATCCACATCGATGCCTAAAACACCTAGGGAGTTATGGACTGGCTGACTGCCTTCATTGCGGCACTTAAGGACTTGGGGATGCCCAACCCATGTTCTAAGGCCTGAATCCATAAAGATGGAACCAAGGTCAGAAGTATGTTTGTTTGTAAGATATCCTACAGGTACTCGAGGGTATTATTTTTACAGTTCTCAGGACAAGAAGGTATTTGTGTCGACAAATGCAAACTTCCTACAGGAAGAGTTTGTGAGAAATCACAAAGACTTCACTTCTCAAAGAGTTAGCTATTTCATCCAAAACAATAGTTGATTTGGATATAGTAGAACATAATGTCAAAATAGATGCAAAAGTTAAATTGGAAGAGCAACCTGAACATCAAGTAATGCCTAGACGTAATGAGAGGGTTGTGAGACAACCAGATAAGTATCTAGGTCTAGGATAAGGCATTATAGCCATCTCAGACCAAGAAGAAATGGATCCCGTTACTTATACATAGGCTATTAATGATGTTGATGCAAAAAAATGGCTCAAGGCGATAGAATAGAAAATAGATTCTATGTATGCCATTGAAGTCTGGAAACTTATAAATCCACCACCAGATGTAAAAGCCATAAGGTATAAATGGATCTACAAAAGGAAAAGAGGATCAGATGGAAAGGTAGAGACCTTTAAAGCTATATTGGTAGCTAAAGGCTATACTCAAAAGGAGGGTATAGACTATGAGGAGACTTTTTCTCCAGTTGCCATGCTTAAGTCCATCAGAATTATTTTGGCCATAACAGCCTATTTTGATTATGAAATATGGGAAATGGACGTCAAGATCGCATTTCTTAATGGGGATCTTGAGGAGACCATTTATATGGCCCAACCAAAAGGATTCATTGAGCCAGGTAATAAGTAAAAGGATGCAAATTGCAAAGGTCCATTTATAGGCTTAAACAAGCATCTAGGTCTTAGAACATTAGGTTTGATAAGTCTATCAAAACTTATAAGTTCATACAAAACCAAGATGAGCCTTGTGTTTATAAAAGGATACAAGAAAGTAAGGTTATTTTCTTAATCCTGTATGTTGATGACATTCTGCTCATTGATAATGACGTAGGAATGTTATCTACCATTAAGGGATGGCTGAACGAACAATTCTCAGTAAAGGATTTAAGAGAGACTAGCTATGTTCTAAGGATCAAACTTATAAGGGATTGTAAGAACAAACTGATAGCCTTGTCTCAAATAACCTACATCGAGAACATGCTCAATAAGTTTTCCATGCAAGATTCCAAAAGGTGTTTCACACTTACTAGATATGGAATCAAACTTTCAAAAAAGCAAGCACCTAAAACCCAAAAGGAGGTCGAACGTATGCATAACATTCCATATGCTTAGGCAGTTGGAAGTTTAATGTATACTATGCTTCGTACTAGATCGAATATCTGTTACATAGTGGGACTGGTAAGTAGGTTCCAGTCGAATCTAGGAATGGAGCACTGAACTGTGGTTAAGTGCATACTGAACTATCTTCGTAGGACGAAGAACTTAATGTTTGTTGACTCTGAAAGTAATCTTATTCTGATGAGATATACAGATTCCGATTTCCAACTTCTATCTCTATATTTGTTTTAGGAGGTGGAGCCATAGTCTGGAGGAGTATCAAGTAATCTTATGTTGTTGATTCGATAATAGAGGCTGAGTATGTTTATGAAGCAACAAAAGAAGCAGTCTGGCTCTGTAAGTTCTTGAATGATTTGGAGGTAGTTCCTGAGGCAGGAAAGGCTATTACACTATATTGTGATAATAGTGGGGTAGTGGTTAATTCTAAAGAACCTCAAAACCATAAAGCTACCAAACACATTGAGAGAAAGTATCATCTCATAAGGGAGATAATACAACGTGTTGAGGTGAATGTGGTAAAGATACCTACAGAACAAAACCTTACTAATCCATTTACAAAGATGCTATCTCAAAAGAGTTTTAAGGGTCACCTAGCAGGGATGGGAATGAGGGATATGTCAAACTTGTTTTAGGGCAAGTGGGAAATTATTGGAGTTATGTAAATATAGTTCCCTGAAAAGCAAGTATATTTACTTATAACTTAATTTTCTTCCAGTTACTTTTTGTAATGAAAATATTTATTATTAATAAAACAAAAGATTTTGGTTTTATATGTATGAGCATAATAAAACTAGTCATAAGTAACTGAGATTCTTTTGTAAATAATATACATATACATAGAGATATATGGGAAATATGTATATTATTAGAATCTAAAATAATTGATTCACAGTTGAATAATCAAGTTGGTCGCTTGACAATGGTTTAGACTGTAGTGTTGCGATTTATCTCCATATAAGTAAAAGAGTTTACTTCAAGGGAATAATGAGTTTCATATCATGATAGTAGTTGACTATCAATAATGGCATTATTAAATGAATATGGAATCACGTATGTTTTAAAGAATAAAGTAGGTCATTACTTTAATCTTAAAACATACACTTAAGCGTTCGTTTATTATAGACAACAATTTTGATGAGTAGTTAACTCATATGTGTTTCATTATAATTCTTGATATAATCGGAATGGATTTTTAAAGAGTAGCAATCTAGTGTCTGTATGTTGGAATTATTAATTGAAACATGTATCAGGGAAAATTCACTCATCAAGTCTTATCACCAAGATGACATCTTATGTGTTAATCACTATATAGAGTAAAACGAGAGATCTAGAAGGAAAAGTCAACATAAAGGCAAAACGGTAATTTTACCCTTTATTGTGCAGATGGCTATAATATGGTTCACATTAGAGTTTGCAATTGGACATCTTATTTGAAACATGTGTTCTCATAATATTTAGTAATTCAAGAGTTCAACTAATT
>JANQBM010005586.1:0-12864 GCA_025594535.1 Erythroxylum domingense | reverse complement strand
ATCTTCGCGGGGCGCGGATCCGGGTATCACTGTCGATATCGGGTTCGGGTCCGGCGAGAGTTGGGGTGTTACAATTACTCTCCAGAAACTTTCTAGAGAACTTTCCCACGCTCGTGGGAATCACCATATTTCCCATGATCGTGGGAAAAGGTGATTCTCACAATTTCAAACCTTGTTCCAAACTCAATTTGACTTCTCCATGATCCCACAACCTACAAACATATCAAATTAATATCATCAAAGAGAATTTTGAAAAGAAAACAAATTGAAATTCTAACAAAAACCATAATAGCATCAGTCAAACTCAATTCAAACATGATCATAATTAAGGAAATTCAACTAACAAATATACAAAAACAATCAAAGGAAAATAAATATCCATGGGTTGCCTCCCATGTAACACTTCTTTAATGTCTGTAGCTCGACTCTCCTCTATGCTCATGGTGGCTCAAATGACTGATACAACAGCAACATGGAAACTGATCTCAAACTTTGTAGATGAGCTACCCTAGTATGGACTTCACCATTCTTGTTGTTTTCCTTCCTAAGCCTTCTCCTGCATGATCATTTCTTCTTACGTGCATTTTTAGGGTTCTCAACATCTTCCCATCCACCTTGGGGTTCAGGTTCTTTGATGTCCATTAGGGGTGAAGAAGCGCGATAATTTTTCTTCACTACCTTGAATGTTAACTGCTTCTTCCCTACTTTCAATATCAATTTGCCCCCATCAACATCAATAATTGAATGGGCAATAGCTAGAAATGGTCGCCTAAGCACCATCAGAGTTTCCTCATCTTGTTTAATATCCATTATGTAGAATTCCACTAGAAAGAAGAATTTGTCGATTCGTATTTGCACATTCTTAATGATTACTTTTGGTAAGTGCACCGTTTTGTCGGCTGTCTTCACTATTGTCTTAGTAGGCTCTGACTCTCCTAAACCTAACTTCTGACTGAATGACTACGGCATCATATTGATGCCAGCTCCCAAGTTGGCGAATGACTTATTTATTTGAACTCTATAAATACTGCATAAAATAAAGAAATCCCCTGGGTCTTTTTTCTTTACTGCTATCAGTGAGTTTCCTTCTGATATGTATTCTTCGACTTCTTTTTTCACAGGTTCCTTCAACATGAGTTTTTTTTGCAGTTGAATGGTTATATCCAACATCTCACTTAACTCACCCTCCTTAGAATTCCTCATTGCTCCACTTGAAGATGACTTTCGCTGGGCAAAAATCTAATGTAGAAGTCTAAGTTGAAGCTCTTTGCTCGGCTCGCTTACTAGTTCACTTAAAAAGACTTCCATAACAATTTGTCCTGTTCTCTTAGCTCCTTTTTCTCCTTATTCACACTATCCTTTTACTCTATCTGAGTAATGGCCATGAGTCTTTCTTTTGGACTAATTTCAGTGTTGCTCGGTAGGCTACCTACATTTTGAGAAGATAACACGTTAGTGAGTTGCCCTACCTGAACCTCCAGATTGTAGATGGAAGATGTGTGATTCTTTAGAATTTGTTCAAATTTCGCTCCATCCTTTTTTGATTTTCCTTTGGGTTTGCATGCATCCTTTTCTGATTCTCCTCTTGAGTTGCTAGTTTAGACCCTAAGACTTCCATCATCTTGTCTATTTTTCTTTCAAACGCTTTAATCTGATCTTGATGAAATCCTAGTGGTCCTTATGATCTTTGCTGGTCACCTGCATTATTATTACTCTAAGAAAAATTTGGATGGTTTCGCCACCTCAGATTATAGGTATAAGAGTAAGGGGTTATTACCTTTCTATGGATGGCCCAGATAACTTACCTGTTCAGTACCATCAGCTCCTAATAGAAAACACTTGGCGGAGTCATAGTTACTCTGCCCACACAACTCACACTGAACTTATATTGCTTTAGCTATTAAGGAAGATGCTCCTTGTATGTTGTTTAGCTACTCCGTAAGAGCCGTGATTTGAGCCTGCAAGGTAGTAATAAAGACAATGGGTATCATACCTTTTTGTTCCTTCTGTCCCTGTCTGCTCCTCTTGCTTGACCACGTGCAGCTGTTACTTGTTTTCTCCTCTAATAGATCATGAGTTGTTTCCACCATCTTCCTCATTAATGAACCTTCTGCCACCATGTTGATGGTTCCTTTAGTGCTTGGATTCACTCCATTGTAGAACGTCTAAAGCAAGAACTCTCTCAGCAGGTTGTGATGAGGACAACTTCTCTATAATTCTTTAAATCTCTCCCAAGCTTTGTAGAGAGACTCCCCGTCGTTTTGCTAGAAATTTGTTATCTCCTTGATAATCCTCGTGGTCTTTGTCAATGGGAAATACTTGGCGAGGAATGCTTGGGTAAGTTGCTCCCAAGTCGTAATTTGGCCTGAATTTAATGATTTATACCACTCTTTAGCCCGATCCTTCAACGTAAACGAAAATAGTCTTAGCTTCACCGCATCATCGGACATTCCATTGAACCAGAATGTGTCACATATCTCTAAGATATTTGAGATGTGGGCATCCAGATCCTCATTGGATAGCCTGTAAAACTACACACTGTTTTATAGAATGTTGAATAGCGTCGGCTTTATCTCAAAATTATTTGGTTGGACCATCGATCTCGCCACTCCTTGAGGACTAAAACCTGGGCTCATGAAATCCATCAAAGTCCTCTCCCGTCCTCCTTGCTCTCCTTCTTCAGCTATATCTTGTTGTGAAAAGTTAAGATGCATTGCCCTTTTTAACTCTCTTTCGTGCCTCTTAATGTTGGGAAATTTGTTTTCGTTCACTTCTTTTGTTCTTTGTGTGCTCGTGTTTATGCACCTACAATTACATAAGGAAAATATAAAAAATACTTAAATCAAATTAATATAAATTAAACAAGATGCTAAACATTTAATCCTTGTCAATGGCGCTAAAAACTTGCTGATGGTAAAACCTATTTACTTGTTTTATGCTTAAAAATCGCAAGTGAATAGGTCGTGACTTGTAGCTTAAAAGAGTGGATATTGATCCCACAAGGATTGATGCCCAGACACCACTTAATTTAGATAAAACTTTATTTAAGAAAAAAAATTGTTAACAGTAAATAATATGGAAAATTAAATTAAAATTAAAAGACTAACTCAAAGTAATAGACAATAACGTGCAGAAAAATTAGAATTCAAGAATCTAAAGAATAGAGATTCCTTTTTTTTTTTCCTATTTTGTCTCCTTCCTATTTTATTGATTGAATTGTGTCTCACCTTAGATTTCTGAATGCAATAACTACCCTCTCTCACGGTGTAATTAATTTTCCCTAATCAAATTTAAGGGAATCAATTTGACGAGCTCTCAACCTACCCAATGACTCAACCTATTCAACTAGTTATTAAAATATCTTATGGGTGATCAATTGGCTAGCCGAGATCTCTCTTCTAACTATTCACTTAATGAGATATTTGTAAGTCTATAGGTTGCTAACTCTCGTTGTACAATCCTACACAAATTTATCTTACTCACTCTCTTAATTTGTTGCAAGATAACAACTTAAATCAACAATTATCAAAGACAACTTCATTCAATATAACAAAATAGGAGTTTTGATAAAATAGTTCAAAAGCAATCCCTAAAATGAAATCAGCCTAACATAGTCTCCATAACATCATCAACATTTAAATAAACCATTTTACAAAGAATAGAAGAAGTAAAATTGATAGAAAATTGAATAACAAGACTCAGTCTCTTCTTTGCCAAAATTTCAAAATTTTGGTGTTGATGTGCTATTTTACCTATTCTTGATGATGATCCTTGATTTCAATCCTTCCCCAAGGCTCCACACATATGTTCTTCACTACAAAGATGGTCTTTCTATAGAAGGGTTTCATCCTTTTTCAATGTGGAGGCTTAATGGTACTTAAATAGTCCAAAAATCCAAAGTTTAATGAAGTCCGGCATATTATCTCGGATTATGATTCTGGATTGATCACAGATGCACTCCTCTTTTCTTCTCCTCTTGATTTCTAGCTCAATCTCCAAGTTGCTCCATCTTCCTTACTACATAACAAATAATTAATTCTTACCATAAATTAACATTAAACACAAAAGAACAACAATAGAAATCAAACTAAGCAAAACTATACAAAATGAATCCTAAACTATAACAAAAATCAACAAGTGTGAAAGAAAACACATGCCAATTACGTAGAAAAACATAAACTAATTCACACCTATTAGTCCTCAAGCAAACAAAACAACAAACAAAACAAAATCACAAAGCACACAATGCAATAATGAGACAATGACTTTAACTTCATGAAACAAATTTAACTCTAAACACAATCATTCAAGTTGTTCCAAATTATTAGTATGTAGCTCTCGACTAAGTATAGATATTAATCAAAACTTAAATGTCAATTTTATTCACCCCTTTCAATTCTACACATGCATTAATAATTATTTGATCAATCGAGTCTATAACTACTCCTAAATACGTTTTCATGAAAAGTTAAGCTACTTACATGTTTGATAGGTTTTATTAGAAAACATTATTTTTTATTACTTTTTATGGACATGGACCTAGTCTTTTTACATGGAGGCAAACATTGGTAATGAATCTTGATCCGGTTACTTGACTAAGTCATGTTTTTAGTAAGTTTCTTGGTTAGAACATCATTATAGCCTTTTGACGTGAAGGCGTAAATTTGTGATGCATATCAATATGGATACTCGGTTACATCATGTTCTTAATTGACTACTAGCTCTACTCATAACTCGAAGCCCAACAACATAGTTATTTATTGAAAATTTACAAAAATGTTTTCTTTTTATTTTTTTAATTAATGCTTACCATGTTGCTTTAGCTACTCATTTTCATAAAAAAATATTAACAAAACTGCTTAATCGAAAGACCTAAAGTTATGAATAAATGTGACAACTTACAGGGTGATAAACTAACACTGAATCCTAATTACCTTGCATATTTTAGCCAAAGAACCTAGATCACTAATTTTGCGAGCTAATGACTCTTCGCAACCTAATAGATTATGTTCAAAATTAAATCGATTTCAATTCATCTAAGCCATATATACATTCACACAATTAACAGCATGTAACCTAAACACACTAACATAATAATATGCAAAATTTGCATTCAAAGAAAAACGCACAACCTTTCCCATACTTAAACTACACATTGTCCTCAATTTGAGAAATGTTTAGTTCTATAGTTTAAGGCATTAGTTAGTTTCTTTTTAAATTTTTATTTTTGTTTCTTTCATTTTTTTCAGAAAGTGTGCTCTTGCATGAACACAAGAGCTATGAGAGGTTTGAGTCGTGTAGTGAAAGCAACAGATTTAGATATTAATCGAATATGATGATCCCTTAGGAAAGCTTTGTGAGAAGAAGAAGAAGAGATCAAAAAATCAACAATTACTGAGGAGTTTCAACAAAATATGGAACATGGAGCGAACTAAGGATTTCATGAGGCTGGTGTTCAACGTAGCAAACCAAGGAGTGGTTAGGCCGCTTGTATAAGCAGCCTTATTTGAAATTAAACCCACACTTCTCAATATGCTTCAGCAGAATGTGCAATTTTACAGATTGACTAACAAAGACTCAAATGGGCAGATAGTTAATTTTCTCGAGATTTGTGATACCTTTTGGTATCATCAAATGTTAGAAGATGCGGTCCAAATCAGACTGTTTCCCTTTACCTTTAGAGATAGAGCAAAGGCTTGGTACCATTCACTGAGTCCAGCCAACATTACAATGTGGGATCAGTCGATTCGTGCTTTTTAAAACAAGTATTTCCTGTTGACAAAGAACACCAAGATTATAAAGGAAATCACTAATTTCCAACAAGGTGACGGGGAATTAATCTATGAAGCGTAGGAGAGATATCAGGACTTGTAATGAAAGTTCCCATACCATAAGCTATCGAAGGAGTTCCTGTTGTAAACTTTTACAACGGATTGAAGCCCCTGATAAGAGGCATAATCGATGCAGCTTCAAGAGGATATTTAATGCAAAAGACAATTGATGAAGCAGAGGAGTTGATTGAGGAAATGGCAAGCAACAGCTATTTGTGGACGAATAAGTGAGGTAGGAAACCTGCTACTTTTAGAGAGCAGAAGGGTATCGTCATGGTCGATCAAATGATTGAGATGTAAGCAAAGATCGACAATTTAACGTGACAACTTAATAGTATAAAGGCGTGGACCTCAGCTTTGGTGAAGGCTGTACCCTGTGTGGATAGTTAGAGCATGATATCATGGACCGCTATTTGATGAAAGAAGACAATTAGGAGCAAGTGAACTATATGGGAGTGCAATATAGACTGGGACCTGGTAACAATCCCTATTTCAACACTTACAACCCTGGGTGGAAGAATCACCCTGACTTCTCTTGGTCGAACAACACTGGCGGACAATTCAGGCTTTAAGGACAATTGGGCTTTCAGCAGGATAAAATAAGCTTGATGGAATCAAAGTTAGACAAGATTTTAGATAAGCTTGGAATTTTAGACAGTGCATAAAAGAAGCTAGAAGATAAATTTGAGTCAGTACCTAAGAACCATGCTTCGTCAATCCATAATCTAGAAGCCTAGGTGAATCAATTGTCAAATGCTTTTTCTATGTGGAATTAGGGAAATATTCCTAGCACTTCAAGAACAAAATCAAGGGAGAAACTGAATGTTGTTACACTTCCGACTGGGAAGGAACTTGAACTACCCACAAGAACAGTAGAGGAGCCCGTCCAGCCAGTTAAGAAGAATCAAGAAAAGGAGAAAGAAGTGGACATGAGAGAATATCCTCCTTATGTTGCACCTCCACTTTATCAACCCAAGGTTCCTTTTCCTCAACGATTATACAAGAAGAAGTTAGATGAACAATTTGCAAAGTTTGTTAAGAAGTTAAGGATACTACAGATCAATCTCTCCTTTGTTAAGGCTTTAGAACACATGCTGAAATATGCAAAAATTTTAATGTACATATTATCGAAGAAGCGTAATTAGTAAGATAATTAGATGGTAGCTCTAACTGGCACTTTTAGCTCAATAATCACCAGTCAAATGCCTTCTAAATTGAAAAATCCAAGAAGTTTCACAATATCTTGTATGGTTAGTGAATTTGAATTTACAAAGTGTTTGTATGATTTAGGAGTTAGTATCAATCTTATGCCTTTGTTGATACTCAGGAAGTTGGTACTAGGAAAGATCAAAATAACATCAATTTTAATTTAGTTAGCTGATTAGTCCATTAAAAGGTTGTTTGGAATAGTGGAAGACGTTCTAATGCAAGTGGATAAGTTCATTATTATAGTAGATTTTGTGGTTTTGGACTTTGAAAAAGATAAAAACTGCCCACTGATCTTAGGTCAACCATTTATGAACACAGGGAAGGCCATAATTTACGTTCATAAAGGGAAATTAACACTTCGAATAGGCGAAGATTAGATCAAATTCAATATGAATAAGGCCTTATAAAATCCAATAACCAGTAGTGCATGCATGAAAGTTGAAATTATGGATCAAAATTCACAAGAATAAGTTGAGAGCTGCATACCAAAGTTCAGTCATTGGAAGCAGAGGCTAACAATGAATATCAGAATCTTGAGTCTAAAGGAGATGATGAGATGGAGGAGGCAAATGTTTAAGTTCATCAAGATAAATTAGTTCGAATGGAAGAAACCATACCACCATCATCAGAGAAAACTCCAACATTAGAGCTTAAGCCTTTACTTACACACCTCAGGTATACCATTCTTGGGAAAGGTCAAATGTTATCAATAATAATTTCTAAGCAATTGAATGAAAAACAAGAAATTAAGGTGGTGGAAGTTGTTAGGAAGCGAATGAAAGCTATCAGATGGTCGATTGCTGACATTCTAGGAATAAACTTAGAGGAAGGATGTAGAACAGTGAGGGAGCGTCAATAGAGGCTGAATCCTAACATGAAGGAGGTGGTCAAGAAGGAGATTATAAAACTCCTAGATGCAGGGATAATTTATCCCATCACTGATAGTGAATGGGTCAACACAGTACAATATGTACCTAAAAGGGGTGGAATGACAGTGATAAAAAGTGATAGTGGATAAGTAATTTAAACAAGAACAGTCACAAGATGGAAAGTATGTATAGATTATCGCAAACTCAACTCAGTGACTAAGAAAGATCACTTTCCTCTCCCATTTATAGATCAGATGACAGAAAGAATAGCTGGGCATTCATTCTATTACTTCTTAGATGGATATCTGGGCTATAATCAAATTTTCATCTACCCTGATAACTAGGAGAAAACCACATTCACTTGCCCCTATGGTACCTTCTCGTACAGACGGATACCTTTCGGACTTTGCAATGCTTCAGCCACATTTCAAAGATGTATGATGTTTATCTTCATTGACATGATAGAAGACATAATGGAAGTGTTCATGAATGATTTTTCAATCTTTGGAGATTCTTTTGACACATGTCTTGCTAATTTGGACAGAGTTCTTCAATGATGTGAAGAGTCACACTTGATGCTAATTTGGGATAAATGTCATTTTATAGTGCAAGAAAGGATAGTGCTAGGGCTTAAGGTCTCACATCAGGGATTTGAAGTTGACAGAGCAAAAACAGAGGTGATAGAGAAACTTCCACTATCAAGCAATGTAAAGGGGGTGCGAGGATTTTTAGGTCATGCAGGAATTTACAGTCGATTCATCAAAGACTTTTTGCAAATTGTAAGACCTTTGACAAATATTTTAGTCAAGGATGTGCCCTTTGTGTTTAATGATAAGTATATGTCTACATTCAATACCTTAAAGGAGGCATTAATAGCAACAACAATTTTGTCACCACCAGATTGGACACTTTCGTTTAAAGTTATATGTGATGTAAGTGACCAAGCTATAGGTTGTGTTTTGGGCCAAAGGAAAGATGAGAAGCTGCACGTGATTTACTATGCCAGTAAGACTCTTGTAGGACCCCAGACATTAATGAAAATTTCCCTGAAAAAACTCTGATGCTACTCTAGAGCTTGACTACACCATAGTTTGTATTTATTTCCAATTATGTTGCTAGTGGTAAACTTCCGTTAGATCTCTCTTACCAACAAAGGAATAAGTTCTTACATGACTGTAACCAATATATATGGGATGAGACAACCTTATATAGAGATTGTGTAGATGGATTAATGCGACGTTGTGTTCTAGATGAGGAAATGTTAGACATCCTAAAGTAATGTTATGAAGGTCAGTATGTTGGGCATTATGGAGCCAACAAAATGGCGTCTCAGATACTTGAGAGTGGATTTTATTGGCCACAGTTGTTTAAGGACACGCAGACCTACGTGGCACAATGTGATCAATGCTAGAGAATAAGTAATTACATTTCCAAGAGGGATGAAATAACTTTATCCAACATTCAAGAAGTATAAGTCTTCGATTTATGAGGCATCAATTATATAGGTTCGTTCCTATCTTCAATAAGGAACATGTATATTTTAGTGGGGATTGATTATGTTTCATGTTGGGCCAGAGTGGTAGCATCTCTAACCAAAGATGGGAAGGAAGTGCAGAAGTTCATTAAACAACTATTTAACCAGTTTGGAGTGCCATATACAATAATAAGTGATGGAGGTCCATATTTTTGTAACAGATATTTTGATGCCCTCTTAAAAAGATATGAAGTGCATCACTAAGTTGCTACACCTTAACATCCGCAGACTAGTGGCCAAGTGGAAGTTATTAACCAGGAGTTGAAACGAATTCTGGAAAAGACAGTGAACAACTCCAGAAAGGATTGGGCAGCAAAGCTATATGATGCCTTGTAGGCCTATAGGATAACTTTTAAAATGCCCATTAGAACAATTCCTTATAGGCTCGTGTATGGGAAAGCATGTCATTTGTTGGTCGAATTAGTACATCGAGCATATTGGGCTATTAAAGCATTAAATTTTGATTGGAAACAAGTCAGTGAAAAGAGACTTCTACAACTGGACGAACTTGAAGAGTTTCATTTTAATGCTTACGAAAATGCCAAACTCTACAAGGAAAAGATTAAGAAATGGCAAGATGCTTGTCTCAAGTAAAAATAATTCAAATTAGGAGACACTGTTCTGCTATATAATTCACAGTTGAGGTTATTTCCAGGGAAGTTGAAGTCTAGATGAGGTAGAGCATTTATGGTTATTCAAGTTTTTTATCATGGAGCTCTCAAACTGGAAAATGCTAGAAAGGAGACTTTTAAGGTCAATGGGTATCATTGCAAGCTTTATTTTGGAGGAGCAATTCCCAAAGATAAGGAAGTGATTTCCTTGTTTCTGAATAATTAAAATGCTTTCCTGGACACAAGGTCAAGCTAAGGACCATAAACTAGCGAGTTTAGAAGTTTGTTTGAAAATGTTAGTTGTAGTTAGATTTATTTTCAATAAAACGTTAGTGAATTGTGTTAACTCTTAGGGAGACCATCACCACTTCCATCTCTATAGATTTGTGTCTAACCCAAATTTTCCAAATTTTCTTTTTCAAGTTAGCCTTCTGTTCTATTTTTTCTTTTATGTTTATTTCTATGTTATTTTCTGTTTACTCTAATTTCTGTCTTTTCTTTTCTTTTATGTGATGTTTGCTCCCTTTTCACATTAAAGACAATGTGTTGTTCAATTGTGAGGAGGGGTTATGTGTTTTATTTTTTATGCGATTTTTCATACAGTATGATAGTTATTAAGTTGTATTGTGTGAACTGTTTGAATGTGTCAATGGCTTAGATGGACTGAAATTTATTTAATTCCGAACATAGTCTATTAAGTTGTGAATAATCATTAGCTCACAAAATTAGTTAATTAGGGATCTTTGGATAAATATACATCTTAATTAGGATTTAGTGTAAATTTAGCACCCTCTAGGTTATCACATTCATTCATAATTTGAGTCCTTTCAACTTAAGTAACTTAACTAGTATTTTTTCATAGAAATGAGTACCTTAAACAATAAGGTAGGAAATAAAATAAATTAAAAATTTTGTGTTAAATAAATCACTATTCTGCTGACCTTCGGGTTATGAATAGAGCTAGTAGCCAGTTAAAAATGTGATATAGCAGAGTAACCAGATCGATAAGCATCACAAATATGCGTCTTCGCGTCAAAAAGCTATAATGACATTTCAAACAAGCTGTTTAATAAAAACATGACTTAGTCTAGCAACTGGATTGACATTCATTACTAATGTTTGCCTCTGTATAAAAAGACTAAGTCTATGTTCACTAATTAAAAAAAAGTGTGTTTTGTTAATAAAAACCTACTGAATTTGTAATAAGCTTGATTTTTCATGAAACCATACTTAGGAACTGTTATAAGGTCTGAAGGACTAAAGAATTATTAATGTGTGTGTGCAATTGAAAAGGGTAAATAAATTAACAGTTAGATCTTGATTAATTTTCATATTTAGTTCAAGTCCTTAGACTCAGATTTTGCATATTAATGATTAGATATAACTTGTATGACTATGTTTAAGATTAAATTTATTTCATGAAGTTGAATCCATTTCCTCATTATTGCATTGTTCATTGTGTGTTTGTTGTTTTGATTGCTTGAGGACAAGCAAATGTTTATGTTTGGGGATGTTGATAGTTATGATTTGCATTATGTTTTAGGGTTCAATTTTTTAGGTATTTAGTGTTAATTTGAGTGTTGAGTGTGTTTTTATGTTTTAAATGTGTTAGTTTATGTGTTTAAGTGTTTTTATGGTTTAATATAAGTCTAGTTTATGTGTTTAAGTGTTTTTATGGGTTAATATGAGTCTTTGAGCTTAAATGTTATGTTTTTAAGGTACTTTGATGTGTTTGTTAGTGTTTAAGTGTCGACGGTGAAGAATAGAGAAGTTTCGGATAGTTTTGGGCCAAAACCACAGCCTCCGATCGTGACAGAAAGATGTGAGCCACCAGGATCTAGGCCACGATCATGACACTTTGGTCACAATCATGATAGAAAGGCCAGAACCAGGCCACGATTATGACATAAAGGGTTAGACGCTGGCTACGATCATGACAAGTAGGGCCACGATCATGGATTGCGTCTAGTAGACACAAAAATAGCTGAAAACATCAAATTTTGAGGGAATTTTTAGATCGTTTCGACCCTGAATGAACCTTAGGGCTTCCTAGGTATTTAAAGAACATCAAATAACAGAGAAGGGAGATTTTTGCATCAACCAAAATTTGAAACCCTAGAGAGCTTATCGAGAGATTTAAGGAAGGAGACGAAGGAAGAGAGACACAAAGAAGAATCTCCCAGAATAGGTGGTTTCCCACTGTTGTTACCTCTATCATCATCCATTTTAAACTATTTCTAGTTTATTTCATTCTTACAATTGTATAGAATTTGAGATAGCTATAGATGATAGATTGTTCAATGTTGAGGATACTATCTAAACTCACCTTCGTGATTTGTCTTTGATATTATTGAAATTTGATTTGTTGCAATTTTATTTAGTTATTCATGATTCAATTTCTATTATTAATAATTTAGTAACAAACTGAGAGGGTAAACTGAGTGAATATCATCAAATTGGGTTAATAAGAGTTAGGTAGTTTGATATATAAAGAATTGAATCAAATCGTTAAACTTATGTAGTGAGAGATCGTGTATAGGTTTCGGTAGTTTATTAGACAATTTCAGAACTAAATTAGGTTTTAGGTAAATTGTGAATTGAGAGATTGCAATTCCATAATCTAATTAGGGATTATTAATGTAACATCCCGTTTCCATATAACAGGTCGGACCAGAGAAACGGATCTAAGTGAGGTCAATCAGAGAATTTAAGAAAACACATCTCATGCTCATGCATTTGTGAATAGTGAATATTTACACATGAAATGTTTGTACATGCATACATGACATTTTCCCGGTTTTTAATTGTGA
>JANQBM010005549.1:0-12868 GCA_025594535.1 Erythroxylum domingense | reverse complement strand
TTTCTACTTATTATTATTAATTTTATTAATTATTATTATTAAATTCCTTAATTATATTTATTATTATTAAATTCCTTATTATTATTAATTTTCTTCTTATTATTATGAAATTTATTATTATTATTATTAATTTTATTAATTTTATTATTATTATTATTATTTATTATATTTATTATTATTATTATTAACATTAGTAATTATTATTATTATTGAGGGGTATAAGTTGTCCAAAAGAAGGAGAGCTGTGTTTTAAGTATTTCCACTTGTATGGAATAGGTAAAGAGGAGGGGGGTTGTCTTTAGCTATTCCTTAATTTAAGGAATAGCTAATCTTTAAGAATGCTATTTCTTGGATCATAAAATAAATCAAATAAGTGAATAAGTAATAATTGAGAATAGAAGGGTAATAAAATTTCTATTACTTTCAACCAAACACCGCATAAGTGTAATTAAAAGAAAAAAGGTAATGGCTTGACCAAGCATTTGCTGTTACTTTGCTTAACAATTGCTTGTGGAACCACGAGGAGGAAGCCAAAAGTGTCAATATCTCCACAGTAGTAGATTTGAATACATAGATAATTAACAACACGGAGGCGGTCTTCACTCTCAAAAGCTTGCATTGCATGCACAACTACGCAGTTTCTGCGCCAACTACACTTTCCTCTCCTTAAAAGGCCAAATGATCCAAAAGCTCTCGTCAACGAAAAGCAAAGAAAAAACCAAATGCAAACATTTTTATCCAACAAAACAGAAAGCAAACAAAAAAGATTCAAGCGTCGCTGTAGATGACTCTTTTACACGTGACTTAATTAGATTTTTATTTTTACGTTTTGATGCATGTCATTGCTATAATGGAGACAATATAAGGGCATTTTATTTTGCCTGTGATTATATACATCTACAACCTAAATTTTGCCTGTGAGCAGCGATATTTATTCTTAACAAAAGGTATAAGGTAAGAGATATTTAAATAGAGTTTCCTGCGTACTCAAAAAAGAAAAAAATAGAAAGGCAGAGATATACATAAAAAGTATAAAATAAGTGTTGACATTGTATTTATTCTACCGACTCTGTACCCAATTTGCGGTACCTTTTGCACATATGATATGATTAATAATAATCATAATAGTTATAGTAAATCAGAGGTCAAAAACGAAAAAGAAAAAAGGATATTGGTGTCCCCAACCCAGTCCCCACCACAACCTCCTCCCATACTGCCAATTTATTGACTACAACAGCACCAAACAGTACACCAATCATTTGCAAGACAAACTAATTAGTTTAATTATATATATATATTTTTTTGGTAAAAAAGAAAAAATAATTATTCGGATCTTTACCTTTTTAATTAGAAATTGGTTATTTATAAATTATTTATTTATATTTTGCTTGTTTTACTTTTAGTTTTACCCTCGCAGACCATTTGAAAACCCCAAGAAAGAGACGCTCTCTCCTTGATGAACTCAACTTTGATTCTTCATCATCACACCAAATCCCACATTTATTGTATAAAATCATTTAATTAAACCCTGTACCATTTGCTAAACTAGATGCCCACATTTGCCTCTCATCAACCTTCTTCCTTTCCACTGTTTTCCCTCTCAATTTTCACACATTCTCTGTAAGCTCCTAAAACCTCTTTCTAGGTATTCTTCTGCTTTAATTCTTTTTATTTCATTAAGTGACATAAAGGGTTTCTGGAACAGTTGTCTATGTCATAGTTATTGAATCATTTGTGGTGTTATCAATCTGGGTTCATGGTTTTTTTTTTTTTAATGGGAAGCTCTGTCAGATTCCACAAAATTTCAAAACATGGGTTTTGTGTCTTTGTTTGTATCTGATGTGTTCCATTTACTGCTCGTTTGAGACTCTACCTTACTAGATCTGTTTGGGACTGTGACCGATCCACTGCCTTATTCATGCTTTAATACTCTCTACCGAGGTCAGATCATGGCATTTTGTACTCTATAGCCATTGCCTTTTGCTCTTCGTATCCTGTTTTTATTGGTTTTGTTCCAATTGATGTTCAAATTAAGTTCTTTTACGTTAATTTGTTATCCGAGGTTTTGGGGTTTTAGTTATAAGCGGGTTAGTTCCCTTTTTAACATCAGGGTTTTGGGTTTTAATGCTTGGAAGTACTATAGCTTGATGATGTATTATCAGATGAAAAGTTATGAGGTGGTTGAGAGGCTCAGTGTGTTCCCGAGACTTTGTCTGAATTTTTCCATCTTGTATCTGCCTATGGTGCAAAGTGAAGTAAGCTCTCTGCATCGATTATCTTTCCACTCTTTCTTTTGAGGTCCATAGTGCTAAATGGGTAACAACACTTCTCGTGTTGTTGGTTGTTTTATGCCCTCCAATGGCAAACATGGTGTTGATTTGGAGTTCTTAGAGCCATTGGATGAGGGTTTGGGCCATTCATTTTGTTATGTTAGGCCATCCATTTTTGATTCTCCTGCTATTACTCCTTCAAACTCTGAGAGGTTCACGGTTGATTCCAGCACGTTGGATTCAGAAACATTTAGTGGTTCATTTAGAAATGATACAGTAGATGATCCTTCAGGTTTGCATAGGCCAACCAAAACTGTCCCTGAAACTACATTTAAAACCATATCGGGTGCTTCAGTTAGTGCTAATGTGAAAACTGCAAGGACTTGTAACCAGAGTGCCTTATTTTCCAGTGATGTGCAAGAGCCTGCTGCATCATTTGAAAGCACTGCTTCTTTTGCTGCAATCCCTTTGCAACCCTTACCTCGGGGCTCTGGACCTTTGAATGGCTTCATGTCTGGCCCCCTTGAGAGAGTATATGCTTCAGGTCCTTTAGATAAGGGAAGTGGCTTTATGTCTGGACCAATAGAGAAGGGGGTAATGTCAGGTCCCCTTGATGCTGCTGACAAATCCAATTTCTCTGCTCCACTTTCACACTGTCGTAGAAAGCCTCGGTTCCATTTTCTACCGAGGAGTGTTAGTGGACCAATGAGGAACACTCTATCCCGGGCATTCTCAAGACATTCGATTGGGTTGGGCTGGATTCATAAGATTTTCTTGCATCCAAGTAACCAAATGGCATGGCAAGTCAGGGAGCCAAAGTTCCGACAAGAAGTCATAAGGAACTGTCCTGAAGTAGGATCATCAGATGGAGAGTATATGAACAGTCGTAACTTGCAGTGGTTTCATGGGAAGGCTGGAGAAGATAGGGTTCATGTTGTAGTTTCTGAAGAGCATGGATGGTTGTTTATTGGTATATATGATGGCTTTAGCGGACCTGATGCAACTGACTTCCTAATGAGCCATCTGTACAGAGCCATAGACAAGGAACTTGAAGGACTTCTGTGGGATTATGAAGATAATGCTTCAACCAGTTCCTTAAATGTTGAACATCATAAGAGTGAAGTTCATGCAGATGATTCAGGGTGCAGCAAGGAAGATCAGCCAAGTTTGAGGGGAGTTGATCCTTCTAATTTCAGAGAATCAAATGATCCAGCCTTTCTTAGGAATCCATCTCAGAATTATGAAATAGTGAAGGAAACTGATGATAATAGGAACAGCCAACAGCTATCATTTAACTCTGAAGAGCCTACCATTTCCGGCAGTGCTCCTTTTCCTGTTCAAACTGCCAAATTGACTGGCCAAGGCAGGAAAAGTATGCGGCTCTATGAGTTGCTGCAAATGGAGTCATCTGATGGACTAGGTTCCCTGTCAATCTCAGGGGTTGAAAAACAAATTACAAGCTTCGGCTGTAGGCCAGATTCTGATGTTCAGGGACAAAACTTCCAAGAAGGGCAGCTAATTTTCCCCTCATTGAACAGTAGTAAAGGAGGTAGGTCCAATTTTCGGGATGACGATCCAACTACGTCTGGAGAAGATGCCATTGGGGTTGAATCGAATGATCAAGGAGTTGTAGCTGAATTTTCTGTTTCACAAAGACAGAGTTCAGGAAAGTCAAATATCAGTTCAAAGCTCAGAGAAATATGCAGGAAGCAGAAGTCTTTACGAAAGAAGCTCTTTCCTTGGAGTTACGATTGGCATCGAGAGGAAACTTCTACCGATGAGAGAGTAGTAGAATCCTCAGGACCTATTAGACGACACAAGTGGGTATGTGTTCACCATGATGCTGTTCTAAGAGCTATGGCCCGTGCCCTTGAGCACACTGAAGAAGCTTATATGGAAATGGTGGAAAAGGACCTTAAATATCCTGAACTTGCTTTAATGGGATCCTGTGTTCTAGTAATGTTGATAAAGGATCAAGATGTGTATGTGATGAACCTTGGGGATAGTCGTGCAATCTTAGCACAGGAAAGACCTAATGATCGTCATTCTAGTCCAAGTTTTGCCAAGGATGATATTAGGCCTAGGAACAGATCAAGAGAGTCTTTAGTACGCATGGAGCTGGACAGAATCTCAGAGGAATCTCCAATGCATAACCTAAGTAGTCAGGTTAATATGCTGAACAAGAACAGGGAGATCTCAATTTGTAGATTGAAGATGAGGGCAGTTCAGCTTTCCACAGATCATAGCACAAGTATTGAAGAGGTAACCTTCTTGAACGTTTCAATCTTGCCATTTTCATTTCTAGTTCATCTCCAGGCTTCTGTAGGCCATGTATCATGGTTGTTTCCACATCCATCCATCAAGCAGTACTCCACTTTCTTAAGCGTGTACAGAGTTATGAGCACCACTTTGCTGGCTTCTATCTAAATCAGAATGATTCAGTAGTTGCTGAAGATTGTCATTACGTTTGCTTGTAATTAATCACTAGATACCTTTGTTTGGTGCAGGAAATATTGAGAATAAAGGCAGAACATCCTGATGACTGCCAAGCCATTTTAAATGATCGAGTGAAGGGCCAATTGAAAGTAACCAGGGCATTTGGGGCTGGCTTCCTGAAGAAGGTCATTAATATATGTACAATTAACTGTTTTTATTAAAACATTGAACCCTAATTTCTGTCATGAGCTTGTGTTTAATATTTATTGATAACTAAGGATTTCTGTGTTACTGAACTACAATTATCTAATTGTGTTGCTAATATTGATAATGCATACAGAGTGTTGAGGAAAAATTAGAATGTCCTATTTTAGGACAACATCAGCATATCGAAGCATTTCTAATTGCTTAGCATGATTTTCTTTTATGGGCATGCTCTTGGATATCTTTGATTGATAGTCGAACTGCTTACGAAAAGCCTACTATTACATTTTGCATTTTATCTGTAGAATTGCATCGTAACCAGATTTGCTCCTAAATGCAGCATACTTGTTGCATTCCCCAATTAACAACATATCCCTTTATTCATAATTATAATAATCTAATGGTGCGATAAAATCAGGATTGTAAAGGAACTGATTAGAGTCAAGGAAAGGAATATGCTCTATGGTTTCTCTTTGACAAATGAACTTTGTTACTTCATGCCAATTGATCATGGTTAATTCAGTCATGTAATATGCATCTCAAAGAGCAGAGTAGTATTTCCTTCTGCGTGTGGCTCTACTATTGCATTCATTTTGTCATTTTCAATGGATTTCATACCCTAACTTTTTGATGCAAGACATGGTTTTGACGAGTGATTTGGTTAACGATGTAAGTTGTTGAAACAGCAGTGATATTGTTCTCTTGTCTGTTATGAAACCTCATTATTGGTTGTCTGTTGATGGGTCATCGTGTTTGGCAACAAAAATGTACATGTACACTTTGCCATAATGTTTGAAGCGAATACAAATGGATTGGTGATGACTTTTGAAAGACGATAGTCATGCACCTAGGACTGTAATCTGTGGTTTTCAATGACCAAGATTTGTGTTTAAGAACTTATATTGTCATATTTACTATCCTTACATTTTTTTAAATTGGATAAATAAAAAATTTTAGTAATCGGTAAGATGACCTTTATACTTACATTAGCAATTTGTGTTTTTACCTGATTTGACTTTTTGGGTGCAGCCAAGTTGTAATGATGCTCTGCTGCAGTCCTTTCGGATAAATTACGTTGGAAATCAGCCTTATATTAGTTGCATTCCTTCTGTTCTTCATCACCGGCTTTCCTCAAGTGATCGATTCTTGGTTCTATCTTCTGATGGGCTTTACGAGTATTTCAGCAATGAAGAAGTGGTTGCTCATGTTACATGGTTCATGGACAATGTTCCTGAAGGTGACCCTGCACAATATCTTATTGCTGAACTTCTACTGCGTGCTGCTAAAAAGAACGGTAAGCATCAAAATTTTCCTTTTCATTTACTTTCAAGGCTTTAGATATTGTTGGCAAAAGTTTAAAGCGTGGAAAAAGACAAAATGGAAACCTCCATAGGGATGAAAGTGACAGCAAATATTTTGTTTTTATCGTGCAGCCATGCAGATTTTTACTGTTTCTTCCCCAATTAAGATAATGTATTTCTACATATTCCATTTACTTTTCCGCAAAGGTGATACCTATAAAGGGTGACATCCTTGCTTAAGACATGACCTAAAAGAGATGGACCGCAGAAACTAGCAAAAGAAAAAAAAAGAAAACTCTACATTTAATACTGTGGAAACATATTCAAGTTGCATTTTGATGTTTACAATTGTCGTTAATCGATACTTCTGCATTCACACATCTGACAGTCCTCTGATGACTTTTGATTGGCTGTTGCAGGAATGGGATTTCATGACCTTCTTGACATTCCTCATGGAGATCGACGTAAATATCATGATGATGTTTCTGTTATGGTGGTTTCTCTTGAGGGAAGGATTTGGAGATCATCTGGATAATTTTTCTTTTTTGTTTCACATGTGCATGTTGCTTCATTGATGTTAAGTGGTTCTAAGAAAAAGGCATTTTGGAGATCAGATCGGTCATTCTTTTGGACAAAAACATTTCTCTGGGTCATTTTTTTTTTCCTAGCAAAAAAGGCAGGATGATCAACCCATGCTGCTGATAGAAGGCAGTTATTGTCTCAACTGGAGCTTCCAGCATTCATTCACTGCACGCCTTTTTCATTCTGTTTATATGTAAGGTTTTGTCGGTAAACTTTGGAATTAAAAAAACATCACCTACATCTTACTCCCCACATCCTTTCTTAGCCTTCCCCTGCCATAGTATGTTCATGTAGGCCAAATTATCTTTTGCTGTCCGTTCCAAGCAAGTTTCCTAGATGTTGCTACTATCCCATTTGTTTTTAAGTTGTAGCTTTCGATCAAGACAGTCCATGTCCATTCTCCCACCTGAAACTCATCTGTCATTTCAATAACGATCTGCCGCCTAAATCGAGCACGTTAAAGGTGACACTGTAATATTAAAACCATGACCTCCCGATCCTTTAGAACCTGATCGACCAGCAGCGACGCAAGAGAATCTCCTTTCAAGCTCGGGATGTCTACTGAAGGTAAATAACTATGTAAAGCTTCAAATGGTGACATGGATATAGCATAATGGAAGGTTGTATCATACAACCATTTCGCTAATGCCAGCCATTTGCTTCACTAATTTGGATAATTCGATATCATACAACGGAGATAAAGCTTTAAGGTACGATTCATTACCTCGATTTGCCTGTTAGTTTACGGATGATAATACACCGTGGAAAAATGCGACTGCACTCCTTGTAATCGGAAGAGCTCCTTCCAAAAGACATTGGTGAATATTGCATCTCTATCACTCGCAATAATTCTGGGCATCCCATGCAATTTGTATAAGTTATCCATTAAAACCTTGGCTTCCTTGATTGTTGTATAGGGATGGCGAAATGGAATAAAGTAGGCATTCTTATTCAATCTATCCGCTATCGATAAAATGTCTGAATATCCATCCGAATTAGGCGGTCCGTCCATAAAGTCTATGCTAACCTCTGTCCACATTTGGTTTGGAATTAGAAGAGGTTGTAATAACCCAGAAGGTTTTGTAGGGTCGTATTTATTCCTCTGACACACTTCACATTTCCTCACAATTTCCCTCACACCCCTCAGTAATCTTCTCCAGGAAAAATATATATGGAGTTTCTTATATGTTCATAAGCATCCTGAACGCTCACCTTGCGCAGAATCATGAAACAACTCGATTAGTTTTTTTTTTTTCCTCAAATTGATAGAATTTCCCACCATTAATTTTCCTATTCATCGTAGACACTCGTCATTCCAGGTATAAGCTGAAATCTTTGAGTCTCCTTTGCTGAGTTGTATTATTCTTTGAACCTCCTCATCCTCTTGCCAACTTCTCATAATTATCTTAAATGATTCTGTAGGAATTGTTAAAACCGAGAGGGTAAATAATTTGGAACTAATCATACGTATTTGTATCGAATTATAAAGTTGAATCCAATAATTTTTCATTAATCATACATCGTATGTACACAATAAAAGTGTATATATATATATATACATATGTACAGAATAAAAGTATATATATATATACACACACAAAGGCTTTTTAACATAGTCAAAAGATGAAAAGTTTCCTAAATACAATCAGAAATTATCTCAACATTTCCCCTGCAATTAGCCAACATGCATGTATACAATTTCGATATGTAGCACCACAAAATTAGGGACTAAGTTTTTGATTTGGACTCTTCCTACACTCCCCCTCAAGTTAGATCCAAAAGATTAATAAATATTGAAACTGAACTGAAGGTAGGGCCTTGGTGAACAAATTGATCATTAGTTTGAATATAACAAGTTTTAATTAGCTTGGATTGAACTTGTTGACGAATATAATGACGATCAACTTTAATGTACTTTGTTCTTTCGTGAAAAGTAGAATTTGCTATGATGTGCATAGTTGTTTGGTCATCACAGTGTAGAGTCGTAAGGGCAACCTAAATTTGAAAGAAGACTCTTAAGCCACATAAGTTCACAAATCACAAGCTACAGTTGCTATGATTCAACATTCAGCTTCTACACTAGATAGAGCTACCACATGTTTCTTACTATTTGATGAAACAAGATTTCCTTCGACAAACATGCAATAGCCCATAGTAAATCGTCTATCAAGTGAATTTCCAGCCCAATCTAAATTTGTATATCCTTTAATGTTTGTTTGTCCATTTTTTAACATTACAATTCCACGACCAATTGATCCTTTTAAGTATCACAAAATGCGTTTAACTAGACTCAGAAGATAGGTTGTTGGAGCATGCATAAAATGACTATCAAGACTTATGACAAGTAAGATATTAGGTTGAGTGATGGTCAATTAATGAGTTTTCCCATATGTTTTCAATAGTATGTAAGGACATTTGAGAGCCTTTTTACTTGAATCAATCTTCAATTTACTGTTAAGAGGAATAAGAGTAGGTTTAGGATTTGTCATCCCTACTTTTTGAAGTAAACTAAGAATGTATTTGCACTAGTTAAGAAAAAAGCCGTTACAAGAAGTTGCCATTTCAATTCTAAGAAATCATTTTAAAGGACCAAGATCTTTTAAAGGAAATATTTGTTGAAGATGTCTTTTTGACTTGGCAATTGAGTCAGCATCACTTCCTATTACAATGAGATCATCTACGTAAATAAATAACATTAGTTTCTCGATCTTTCCGAATTGAACATATAGAGATGAATCAACTATGATTTTTTAGAATCCTAGACCTTCAAGAGCTAAGCTTAGTTCATATGCCAAGCTTGAGGACTTTAATCCATAAATGGATATATGAAATTTACACACCAAACTTTGATCACAATTGAAGATAACTAGGAGAAAGTTTCATGAATACTTCTTTTTTAAGTTCACCATACAAGAAGGCATTTTTAACATCCATTTGAGACAATGACCATCCGTTATTGATAGCTACAGATAAAAGTACTTGAATAGTAGTCATTTTTGTGACTAGAGCAAATGTCTCCTTGTAATCTACTCCATATTTTTTAGTAAAACCTTAGGCTAACAAACGAGCTTTATGGCGATGAATGGATCTATCAGACTTAAACTTTGTTTTATATACCTATTGGCATTCAACTACCTGCTTTCCTTTAGGAAGAGGTATAACACTCTTAAGTGTTATTTTCTGCAAATGCCTTCATCTCATTTTCCATTGCTTTCTTCCAAACATCTCGAGTTTGAACCTCTTGATAAGGTTTTGGATCATGAACATTGGAAATGGATGAAAGACAGTTGAGTATGAGGGAGACACCTTCTTGTAAGTTAGATAATTTGTAGGTACATGCTTAACTGAGTAAGCAACATAGTCTTGCAATTTTCATAGAAGTTGACAATTTTTTGGTGATTCTGTCAAGGAACATGTGTTTGTTCTTAGTTAATAGATATCTCTTGATCATTTGAAGTGCTGCTAGATTCTTGCTACTCATTATTAGTCAAATTAACTTGATCGCAAAAAAATTTGCAAGTCTAGTGATTACAGTTCTGCAGGAATGCAAGCTACACCTCCCTTTGAAGATCCATGATCTATTTCGACATTTGGTAGTGGAAAAATTCATGATTCCCCCTTACATGAAGCTGGGAAATAGGGGTTAGGTTCATTAAACTGAACATCTCTTGTAACATAAAGTTTTCCAGTAATAATATCAAAGCATTTGTATCCCTTATGAATTTGTGAATAACCAAAAAAAAAAAAACACTTAACTACTCTTCGATCTACCTTATATCTAGAATTTGTTGTCAAATGTACAAAACAAATGTAACCAAACACTTTCAAATGAGATATATCATGTTGTTTATTTAGTAGAACTTCAAGAGGGCTTTTAAAATCCAAAACTTGACTAGGCAACCGATTATAAGATAGGCAATTGTTAACTTTCAAATGAGATATATCATGTTCTTTATTTAGCAAAACTTCAAGAGGGCTTTTAAAATCCAAAACTTGACTAGACAATCAATTAATAAGATAGGCAATTGTTAACACTGTATAAGACTAAAAATGTTTTGGAACAGTCATTTGAAGCATTATTACTCTAGTTCTCTCCAATAGGTCTATTTTTTCATTTAGCAACCTCATTTTGTTGGGAAGTATTAACAACTAGTTTCATGCACTATTCCTTTAGAACAACCCAATGAAACTCCTACTAATATGTGAGATTTATGGAGGTCTAATAGTATTCAACCTTACCCCTAATTATTCTTTTAGAAGTAAGAAATTAGTCATGTTATGGGAAATTATCTTGACATTTCCCCCACAATTAGCTAACACATATATATACAATTTCCATATGTACCACCACAAAATTAGGAACAAATTTTTTGATTTAGAATCTTCCAACATTGACATAGGCTATGCGATGATTCTCTTGCACAAGCATTATATTGATTCCATCACCATATGCATCTGTCTCTAGCAAGAACAATTTGTTAAAATCAGGAAGAGATAATATTGGGGTTGAGGTTAAGGCTTCTTTTATTGCAGAGAATGTCTTATTTGCTTCCTTTATCCATGCAAAAGCATTCTTCTTTAACAATTTAGTAAATGGCCTATTTAACCATATCCTCAAATAAATATTTGATAGTATTCATATAAGCCCAAGAATCCCTTTAATTGTTTCAATGTTTTCGTCATTTGTATCTTTTGAGGATTAGTTGAGACTTCCCCTAAATACTCAATCTTTACTGTACTAAAGGAGTAATTACTCATCTTTGCATATAATCAATGACTCTGTTGTATCTGTAAAACCACTTATAAATGCTCTAAATGATGTGAAATGGTTTTACTATAAACTAATATATCATTAAAAAATATCAACATAAACTTCCTCAAATATGCTTTGAATATGTGATTCACTAAGCTCTAAAATGTGATTAGAGCATTTATTAATTCAAAGGGCAATATTGGAAATTTTTAATGTCCTTTATGTGTTTTAAATGTTGTTTTGTATATGTCATCTTCATGTACTCTAATATGATGATATCCAGCTCTGAGATCAAGCTTGGAAAAACATTTGACACCTTGTAATTCACCAAATAACTCCTCTACTAATGGTATCATAAACTTATCTTTGATAGTCTCTTATTCAAGGATCTGCAATCTACATAAAATTGCCACAATATATCCTTCTTTTTAATCAAGAAAAGGGCTCACACTTTGTCTTATGATTCCTTGCTTCAACATCACATCCATTAGCCTCTCAGCTACTCCTTTTTGCAACCTTAAGTACCTGTACGGTCTAATATTACTTGCCTTAGTTCCCTTTTTAAATGAGATTCGATGGTTCTGGAATCTTTTAAGAGGTAATCCTTTAGGAGAATCATGTATATTTCTATATTGTTGTAATAATTTCTACAGCTATTTATTAACTTCTTGGGACATTGTATTGTCTTTGAATTCTATTAAAGGAGACCAATACACCCCTTGGACTTGACTGAAGTCCTCTTCTAACTTAGCCACAAATGCTACCAAAAAATAATACATCACATCTTTTCTTAATCTTGCTTTATACATTTGTCTATTTTAAACCTCTGTTATCCTTCTACAACTTTAATTTCTTAGCTATACTTTATAGCCCTTCCATAAAAACTTCACTCTCCAATTCATATAGATACGCACTATATCATCAAAAGTGGACAACTATTGTACACCTAACATCATTTCATTCCCTCCTATATTAATCACTAAAGCATCTATTACAAGCTCCTTACCCTAGATCTGCCACTTAAAATTGCAACGAATGTTATTACAAGTAAGGTTTAATCCTCCCCCACCACTATTGTAGTTTCTTTAATTTCCTCTAGTTCACTTATATCTTCCTTACTAATTCTCTGTCCACAAATTTATAAGCACTTCCCCCATCTATCAATATATGTAAGTGTAACATCCCGTTTCCAGAGAACGGGTCGGACCAGAGAAACGGGTCCAGGTGTGGTAAATTACCACACCCCATGCTCATGCAGTTGTGAATAGAGAGTTTTGTGCATATAAGAAATTAGTGTACATTCGTTCATGACAATTATCCCG
>JANQBM010005543.1:0-12868 GCA_025594535.1 Erythroxylum domingense | reverse complement strand
TGGTTTTACTATCAAGTCACATACTTGATGACATAAGCGTAATGCTATTCATAGAATGTAAATCACATTACATAAACCACATGCATGTATATATGAAAAGGAATACCTCATAATATATTATTAACGTCATAATGTTAATACATGAATCACAAATATCCATTGGCCTAGGGCACACTACTAACAAAATCAACAACACAAAAGTATAAGAAGCTGCTATTCAGTGATGAAGAAAAAGGAAGAAAATTACGGTGTTGAGTGTTTCAGTGGAGAACAAAAGCTACAATGGTTTCTTCCTAACTAAAACATAACAAGATGTGGGTTCATTGTATGTCCTTCACGTGTGCTACTTATCTCCACCAATTCACCATTTGTCATAATAGCAATTTGCCATTTGTCGCATATGTATTATTGCCATATGTCACCACATATACAAGTCATTTGTCGTATACGTATGTTGCCACGTGTCACACCATAATTGGTCCAAAATATCCCAATTTTTTTGAAAATTTCTAAAATTCACCAAAAATTACAAAATAATAACTATTATCACCAAATAAATTTTCAACTCAAAATAATTCACCAAAAATTTCAAAATATCCAAAATGTACAAAAATTGTCAAATCACATTTAATACACTCTAATTAAATCCATCATTTTCATATATAAACCAATTTACCCGGAAATGCCAATGAATGCATGTACAATCATATGAATGTGCAAAATAAATGTGTATGTCACAATTAACTTATGCATAAGGTGTATTTTCCTAATTTCACAGAAATTTCTCATAATTATTTATTCTAGCCTTAACATGGGTAACGGGATGTTACATGACGTCCATTAATAATTTCATTATTGCGGAGTCCAATTTTAATATTTTCAAAATGTTAAGATCTTAATTGTTCTGTCTGGAATATTAGGATTAGACTTTTCGATTAGTGTAAAACTTAGGTCAAAATTAAACCTTTTGTTATATAAATAAGCATATGTGAAGATTCTATCAAATAAATATATTTTACTAAAAGTGATTGTTCTTAACTTTTATTTTTAATTAAAATACTCAAAATCGAGGCATTTATGGAAAGGGTGTATATAAAGTAATTTTTTTTGTACACCTCCTAAATTTACTAAATTAGATCTTCTACCCAATTTTTCAATATTTTAAAAATTGAACCGGAAGTCAAACCGATAAGACAAGAAGCTTAAAATTTAAAAGATTCAATTGATATTAGGTCCTCATATAACTGACTAAAGTTTAAATAAAATTAAAAATTTTGAAATATGATTGAAAGATATTGCTTTTACCTATCGAAGAATTTGAAGTTTAATTAGAAAAAGAGATTGTTAAATAAAAAATACTGATTTATTTTAATTTATAAGAACTTAGTAATTTACAAATATTAACCGATTAATTAAAAAATTATTAGTTTTTAACAACAAAACGTATTAAAGTAAATCGAATCGGAAAGTTGAAAACTAAATTGAAAAGTTGGATAATTCAAGGTTTTTACGATTAAATCGATCGAATTGGTAGAGTGTTCTTAATCATTGCAATTTCCATTAATTTTACTAACCAAAGGTGTCCATGACATGCAGTTAGCACACTCCAATCTTTACCAATCTTATATGGTTTGGCTCAAGCCATACTATTAAATTAGGCAACGTTGTATTATTTTCAAGAATATAGAAAATTTAAATTTTAATGTAATGTCATTTTTACCTGATTTAATTTTTTATTATTATTTATATTTTCAATTATTGAGGTAATATCCTCTTTAATTATTCACCTCACTTAAGAACTCCTCTGCAACTAATCATCATTATCTTGTTGACAAAACGAAGAACTAAGGTATTAAATTTTGAGTCGATAGTGATCAATATTAGTTGTTATTGATACTAAATTCCTCTATATTGTACAAAAATACTTAATGTATCGAATTTTGTATTGATAGTGATCAATATTGGTCAGTATTGATACTAAATTTCTCTATATTGTATCAAAATCAAGTATTGAGTTGTATCAAAAAATTTTAAGTTACATCAATCGTATACTAAAAATATCAAGTCAAATCTGTAAATTAAAATTTTTTTAAGGATTAAACAAAAAATATATGTTTAAATATTTTTCAAACAAAATATTTTTAAATAATTAATATGAGTCAAATTTTGATATATTCTTTTAATTTTAATCATAATATAGAACCAAATGTTAATAGAAAACTAAGTTTTATATAATTAAAATATTTTTTTATTTTTATTGACTACTTTTAACTTTTAAATATTGTTTCTATATTGTTTCAATATTTTTAAATATTATTTCTAATTATTATTTTTTATTTTCTAACATATGCATTTACGTTGAATTTTTTTTATAACGTTAAAATTGTTAAACAGATAAGAAAAAAATAGACAAAGGCATATTGAGTTTGAACTCTGTTTTCATTGATTTCATTGATGTTCAGTGTGATGTTTTTATATATAGATTTTGACTAGCTTCTAGGAGATCAAGTACAAAACTAACTCCTACATCATAGGAGATAATCCTGATATGATTACAACTACTTTTGACTGCTTCTACTTGACTTCATCTAACACTCCCCCTTAAGTTGGGTGGTAGGGTCACCAACACCCAACTTGCGTAGAGCTTCATGAAAAGTTCGTCCCACAATTGCCTTAGTCAAAATGTCAGCTAGCTGGTCTTCCGATTGAACATATGGTAGGCTGACAATTCCGTCTTCTAACTTCTCTTTAATGAAATGTCGATTAACCTCCACATGTTTGGTTCTGTCGTGCTGTATTGGATTCTCTGAAATGCTGATGGTTGCCTTATTGTCACATAATAACTCACAAGCACCTCTAGGCAGAAAACCCAATTCTGTCAACAGCTTCACAAGCCAGAGCAATTCTGCCAAACCTTTAGCTATGCCCCTAAACTCTGCTTCTGCACTCGACAGTGCCACCACCTTTTGTTTCTTGCTTTTCTAGGTTACTAGGTTCCCTCCAACAAGAGAGAAGTACCCTGAAGTTGACCTTCTATCTACTGGATTTTCGGCCCAGTCTGTATCAGTGTAAACCCTCACTTTTAAGTTTCCATTCTTTTGAAACAAAACCCTATTCTTGGTCGTTCCCTTTAAGTATCTGAGAATTTTGATAACGGCATCCATATGTTGCACTTGTGGTTCATGCATAAACTGGCTTATGACTCCGATTGCATACGCTATGTCTGGTCTGGTATGGGCGAGATATATTAGTCATCCTACTAGTCTCTGATATCTTCCGCGATCAGTAAATTCTGCTTCTTTTTCAATTTTCAAACCATGATTCATCATCATCGGTGTCTCAGCTGGCTTACAGTCTAAAAGCCTAGTTTCAGCAAGAAGATCCAACACATACTTCCTCTGAGAGATAAATATTCCTCTTCTTGACCTCAACACTTCTATGCCCAGGAAGTACTTGAGTCCTACCAGATCTTTCATTTCAAATTCTTCTAAAAAGTGCTCCTTAAGACGTCTTATTTCTTCCAAGTCATTCCTAGTGAGAATCATATCGTCTACATAGATGACCAGATAATTAATCTTCTCACCTCTTCTTTTCAAGAACAGAGTATGATCAGAGTTACTCTGTTTGTAGCCAAGACGTTTCATTGCCACCGTAAATCTTCTGAACCAGGCTCGTGGCGATTTTTTCAACCTATAGAGTGCTTTCTTTAGACGATATACTTCATTCTGTTAGAACCCATGGGAAAAGCCAAGTGGTGCTTCCATATAAACTTCTTCTTTCAATTCCCCATGCAAAAAAGCATTCTTCACATCAAATTGGTGTAATGGCCAATCTAGATTCGCTGCCAAGAAAAAAATTACCATTATAGTATCAAGCTTTGCAACTGGACTGAAGGTTTCTGAGTAATCTACACCATATGTCTGGATATACCCTTTCGCCACCAGTCGAGCTTTGTATCTTTCCACTGTTCCATCTGCCTTGTGTTTGACAGTATACACCCATCTACACCCAACTATTTTCTTTCCCATTGGCAGCTGACATTTCTCCCACATACCATTCTTTTCTAAGGCACTCATCTCAACGTCCATTACTTCGCACCACTCTTTCTTTTTCTGGGCTTCTTCAACTGTTTTAGGAATTGCTTCAGCATATAATACTGAGGTAAATGCCTTAGCTTCTTTAGACAAGCTCCCCCTTACTACATTGGCAATCGGGTATTTGGACTTTCTAGAGACATGCTCAGGTGAGTATCTTGTGGGCGGTATTCCTCGTGTGCTTCGTGGTGGCAACATATACCCCTAGGTAGGCTCTACTGCTTCAATTTCTGGTGTGGCTACATAAGACTGGTTAGAATTTAAAAAAGCATAGTTATTCTAAACAGAGGTTGTTACCTTTGAAGAAATATCAGACTAAGGAGCTTAGGGTGATTCTTGATTATCGATGGGCACTGCTACGTCTTCTGAGGTGGCGGCTAGTCTAGTGGGCTCAAGAATTGATGAACTGGGACTTAAGAGCCAACTCAGTGTGTCGACTTCAGACTTCTCCCCTTGATCACTGGGTTGGGTGGAATAGAAGTATTCAGTTTCAAGGAAGTCGCAGTCCATAGTGGTGAACATGTGACGAGAGGAAGGATGGTAACACCTGTAACCTTTTTTATTAACCCCATATCCCACAAACACGCATTTTAGTGCACAAGGATCAAATTTAGAACGCTCAGACTTAGGAATGTGGACAAAGACTGAGCAGCCAAAGATGCGAGGCTGGAGAGACTGTGGGGCTAGTTTTTGGGTGTGAGCAGAAAGCATGTCAAAGGGTGTTTTCAGGTCGAGTATTTTGGTAGGTAGGCGATTGAGGATGTAGACAGCGGTTGCAATGGCTTCAGGCCAGAATGAGCGGGGTATATGGGATTCAAGTAATAGGGCTCTGGTGATCTCAAGTATAATTCGGTTTTTCTATTCTGCCACCCCATTTTGTTGGGGTGTATTTGGACAGGTGGTCTGATTTATTAACCCTTTTTCTTAGAAGAAGGTTTGCAAGGTCTGATTGACGTATTCTCCCCCATTATCAATTTTAAGGATCTTTATGGCTTTTTGGTATTGGGTGTGAATCATAGTGTAAAAATGGAAAAAATTTATGAGGGACTTCAGACTTGTGTTTAAGAAAGTAGACCCAAGTTATACGGGTGCAATTATCCACAAAAATAAAAAAGAATTTAAACATTTTATTTCTAGAGTTCAGGGCTGGACCCTACACATCCGAATGCACTAAATCAAAGGCATGTTCCACATGAGTGTTACTAGAAAGAAAAGATTTCCTATGACTTTTTGCTAGTACACACGTATCACATGAATCATTATTGGATAAATAAGGAAAAAGTACTTGAAAATGAGCAGGAGACGGGTGACCTAGGCATCGATGCCAAAGCCAACTCTCACGGTTTATGGTTCTGGATAGAAGGGCGGTTCCTGTTTAAGCTACATCATCGACGTAGTAGAGCCCATCTCGCTCAGTGCCACGTCCAATGATCTCCCGAGTCTGGATATCCTGTAATAAGCAAAAACTAGGGTTCATAATCACTCTACAGTTCAATTCTCATGTTACTTGGCTTACGGATAGTAATTTGCAGGTGAGTGATGGGACATATAGACAGTGAGATAGTTTCAGTATTGGGAAAAGTTCTACTGATCCGGCACCTTGAACAGATGCGTAATTACCATCGACGGTTTGGATTTGGTCTTTTTGAGGTGGTAATGGGTTTAGGATATCTGTATGGTCAAAGGTCATCGTATCAATGGCTCCACAATCAAAGAGCCATCGAGTACATTTCGGATTATTGGGTTTTTGGGCAATATATGTGGTTTTCTGAGATTTGGGGGTGTTTTGGTCTTGTTGGAAAGTTAATGGGTGGTTTCGTTCAATGTTGTGATTTTTGGGGTCAATTTGGCTATTCTGGAAATTTAGTGGGCTAATTTGTCTAGCTTGTGTTTGACTAGGGTAAGTTTGGTCAAAGCCTTTAATTCCGGGGTAAAATACACCATTTCCTCCAACATTTGAACTACAATTATCATAAAAACTTTTAGCTTTAAAAAACTTGGGGCCAGAAATTAAAGGATTTGGAGGTAAATTACAAACCCCAAACCCTATACCTGATTCATTCGTCCCTTTCAACGAGCAGCCTGCCGCCACAAAAGCTCCATGCTCTCCAGTTTCCATAGTGCCATCGCCCATGCCGGTGGCCTCAGGGTTGCCTGTGACGGTGGCCGTCTTACCAGATCGAGGCTGTCTGCTTCGATTTTTTCTTTTCGAGTTGTTCGTCCACCATTCTGGAAAACCTACAATATGGAAACACTCCTCCTCGATATGTCCGGTCATATTGCAGTGAGAGCACTTTAAACCCGACCAATTTGGACGCCGGTATGAAGATCCGCTAGATTCTGACCAGTCAACATTGGACTTTTCAATGGCTTCCTTCTTTGTGGAGTCCGATTGCGGCCTCTGTTCTCTTCCTTTTACGGCCAGTCCTGAACCAATTCCACCCGATGATGTCAGACCTTCGCTAGATTCATTGGTTACCGATGGGTTTAGAATAACCATCCTGGCGGCCTCTTATCGAACAGTAGTGTAGGCCTCTTCTACTGAGAGTAAAAGGTCTTGTTTCAGTAGATCCCTTTTGACGGTGTCATACTTCTCATCCATGCCAGCCAGATACTGGTATAATCAATTCTTCCACTTAATCCTGTTGAATATTGTAATATCTGTGGCATAATGTATGTGATTTGGTTCCCTTGCATCTAACTCTTTCCATAATTGCTGGAAGCTACTGTAATATTTTTCATTAGTCATCTGGCCCTGTTTGTGGTTGTTTGCTCTGGTTATTAGATCAAATATTTGCAGGGATCCTTCACCACTTTGGTAGTTTTTTCAATCCCTACCCAGAGTTCCCTAGAGGATGGATACTGAATAAACTGTCCCACCAAGTCAAGTTTGATTGCATCAATTATCCAGGAAAAAACTTGGAGATCAAATTGTTGCCATTTTTGAAATGTGTCCGCTATTATTGCTGGTTGTTGTATCTCACCATTGATGTATTCCAATTTTCCTTTCTTTCCAATTACCAGGAGCATCATTTTGGACCACAGGGAGTAATTATGGTCGTTCAATTTGACTGACACATTGACATTGTCGTTTCCAGTATTCTGGCTTAATAGTTTCTCTATTTGATTTGACAAGATTTCGGTGGTCTCAGACATAGCTGAAGAAGAAGGATCAGGGTTGCTTACACTCATAGTTGATGGTTTCGGTTATGGCAGATGATGTTAAGCCAATTAAGTCCTTCGCAGGATCACAATAATGTCTCTGATACTATGTTAAACAGATAAGATAAAAATAGACAAAGGCATATTGAGTTTGAACTATGTTTTCATTGATTTCATTGATGTACAGTGAGATGTTTTTATAGATAGATTTTGAATAGCTTCTAGGAGATTGTGTACAAAACTAACTCCTACATTATAGGAGATAATCCTGATATGATTACAACTGCTTTTGACTTCTTCTACTTGACTTCATCTAATAGAAATAATTTTACCTTTTCTAATCTAATTTTAGTATTAAATAAATAAAATCTATTTGAATATTTAATATTAAATATTAATAAAAATTATAACTAATACAATAAATCTTATAATAGGGGACTAAAACTTAATAACATTAAAACTTTAAAAAATTATATAAAATGATATATGGTATTAAAAGCTAATAATATTATACTATACTAGTGCCCAAAATTGGTACCGATTTTAATGTGGTATTGGAAACATTACAAAGGTTTAATCAATAATAAAAAAATGATGCACTTCGCTTACAAAATATACCTGATTATTTAGCTATTAACATCTTTATTTAGAAGAACGGAAGAGTGTAGCATAGAGATTTAAGAACTAAGGGGGGTGTTTATTTTCGTTTTTCTTCCCTGTTTCTTGTTTTTATTTTTATAAAAAATAAAACTACCTCTTAAAACATGTTTGGTTGGTTGTTGTTACGTTGTGTTGTTTTCAAAAATAAAAAACTACAACTATTTTACAGAAACGGAAAAAATATGTTTCCTTAATATATCACAACAGGTTTTTGTCAATTCTAAAACAATTGCGCCGACTATCTTTTGCATCTTAAGGGCCCTACTACGATTTTTTTGTCGCTTTAGAGGTTTATGTCTGCTTTTGTTGCTTGTTACTGTACTATTCCTACGATTTCTTCATGTATTTATCTGTGCCTGCTTTCGTGCTTATTATTTTGTTTCGATGATTTCTCTGGTTGTATGATGCATTACTTGCATTTTTAGAAGATAAAAATATAGCACGAAGGAATGAATGGATTTATTAATTATTTTTTTGATTTCTCTGGTTGCTTTGCTTGTGTGTTTTCATAAGTGTGGAGCATGAAGTCTGACATTAAAGAGAATCCAGTAGCGCATATTTGATGGAGAGCATGGAACTCATCTGAAATTTTTGTCCAGCTTCTTTTCATCTTTCATACGTATCAACAATAAAATCTCTGCATAGTTTTCTATCATTCTTGACCCCATAATTCATTCTGAAATCTCTTTTTCGGATACCATAGTCACCCTTCAAGTCGACAGTAATCCTATATCTAACAGAATGTGCATCTGTATTATTGTTAAAAAGTTCTGATCAAACCATTTTATTTTTTAAAGCTAATCTCTTAACTAAAATCTCGTTGATTATTACTCATAAAGTTGTAATAAGTTCCTAATTGGCAAATTTTACTGCCAAGTAATCTTCTTTATCTTTGGAATGGTTCTCATGTAAGGATTCAGAGTGTAGAATGAACCAGTAGGAGGTTATCGTCGTTCACCAGTAGCTGGAATTTAGTTCTGTCATAAGTTGTTAACTAGAACTAGACAAATCATGCATGTCTTGTTCTAAAAGCAATGATGTGTCTAGAAGCCAAAAAGAGTTTTTTTTTAACAATATCTCCAAGTAGGTTGAGGATTACACGTAACATTTTATTCCTTCTTTGTGTTCTGAGAATGAAGGGTGTTCTTTTGAAACCAAATAACTTCACCTTGCATAAAAAGCCCTCTTCTGCTATGACATGGATCAAGTTCTTTCTCTCTTCCTGCTTTTAAGCTCTAGGCTATGGCTTCTGGAGCATCTAAGTTAGCAGACTTTGTGGTCCTAATCCTCAATGTTCTGCTCTATTTCATCATGATAGTGATTGCTACATGGGCAATGAATTATGGGATTCAACTTTCTCGACAAATAGGAAAATTTTGGATGACTCTGGAGAACAATCATGCAAGATTTTCTTGGAAATTTTGCTGACTTCCAATTACTATTTTTAATATATTATTTGAATTTATTAAGATATAATGAGGAGTTCTTTATTGTCACTGTGATTAGCAACCTGTCCCATTAATAAATCATCACCGAGTTCCGAGTTTATGCTTAACATTCACGGATATCCACCTCTAAAGCTAATTTTGACAATAGTTCAAGTTATCATGTACCGTCTTTTAAACACTGCCTTTTGTAAAGGGAACCACATGGATCAATCACTTCCATGCACTTGATGCAATTTAGCATTTAATATAGTTGTCTCATATTTATTTTGAACCATGTTTATCATTTAATACTTTGTAGAAATTGTTCTTATTTATGTCACTTATATATGGTTACATTTAGTGATAGAAGATTTGAACAATATGAACGATTCCAATGATTGTGTAGAAATAAATGAAAAAGATGGGGTATGGAATGATACTATAGAGATGTATTTAATCTCCTTGATGGTTGATGAAGTGAAGAAGGGAAATCGAACGACTACTACCTTTTCCAAATCTGGTTGGAAGAATATTAAAGCAGGACTTAAAACAAAATTCAATAAGGAGTATACTGATATTTAATTGAAGAATAAGTATAATGGATTAAGGGCCAGACTGAAGAATTTCAAGAACTTAGTCAAAGAAATAGGAATTGGTTACAACTCTTTTACTGGTGAAGTTAATGCCACAAATGAATGTTGAGAAAATCTATTTAAGGTAAAATATGTCTTTTTTATTAATATATCATATTATATAATATTTATTCTTATATTCATTTTTCATCATTATAGGTGCATAAAATGGCTCATAGATTCAAGAAAAAAAGGATGTAAGGAATTTTCAGACTTGTGTCATATTTTTGGAGATACTACTGTAACTGGTGTACATGTACATCCATTAACTTAATCTCAAATAGTAGAGAAGACGAACATGAAAATAATGTTGATGAAGATTACTCGTATAATGAGAAAGAAGATCAAAATAAAAGTTCTATATCTCAGAGAAAGATATCTTCTAAGAATAAGAACGTAAAGAAGACACATTCTAACATTGTAGAAGAGGTCTTGTTTGTACTTTGTGAACAATCAAAAAGGAAGAATGATTTACTTGCAAAAAAACTGAGTGAAACATCATCCACCGCAGAGAGTAGATCTCAAGAGTGTAACATAATGATGGAATGTATAAAGTCCTTAGATGAATTGGGTGTTGACGATGTGCAATATGGAAAAGCTATAAAGGCTTTACATAATTCTCCACTTTATAGGGATATTTTTATAAAGATGACAGATACAAGTAAGTTGCATTGGATTATGTCGCTTTAGTTATATTTTCATATTATTGCATATCGAATTCTTATTAATTTGACAATTTTATTTTAAACATTGTTCCATAGTTTGAATATTTTAAGTTTGCGAGTTGTATGAATATTTGACTTACTATATGAATATTTTGTCTACGTTCGGTTAAATTTGTTGATTGAATGTTATATTAATTATTTAATGTAGTCATTACAGATACATGGATTTCTTATCAGATTTTGAATTAGATTCTAATGATGAACGTAAAAAGGTAATCATTATTCCTCTAACGGGGGGAGAGAACAAATATTTTCACTTATAAAAGCAACCATGTAGAACTTCTGCTCTACAAGGTCATGATTGGATAATGAAACTTTTGAATGAGAATCCTACAAGGATTTATGAAAACTTAAGAATGAAAAAGATAATCTTCTTGAGCTTATGTGATGAGTTGAAGAGTTTAGGAGGCTTAAAGGCAACAAGTCATTTGATTGTAGAGGAACAAGTAGCAATTTTTTTTATGACTATAGGGCATAGCGAGACAACTAGAGTCAATACAGAACACTTTCAACATTCGACCTGGACAATTTTGAAGTACTTTTGTAAAGTCTTATATGCAGTTAATTGTCTTGCAAAACGATTCATTACTCCACCATCTTTTACTAATACACCTCCTGAGATTCAACAGAATTCAAAATTCTTTCCATATTTTCAGGTACATTTATATATTTAATCACTATTTTAATTATGTTCTTACGATTAATAATTACTTTAATATATTTTTAATTTTAGGATTGTGTAGGAGCAATAGATGGTACACATATTGATGCACATGTTCCGACCAATGAACAAATACCATACAGGGGCAAAAGAATTAATCCAACCCAAAATATTATGTGTTGTTGCTCATTTGACATGCGTTTTACATATGTAATGGCTGAATGAGAAGGTTCTGTAAATGACTCTCGAGTTCTTTTAAAAATAGTAAAAAATCTAGCAAATCAATTTCCTATGCCTCCACAAGGTAATATATTATTTAGATAAACATAGTAGTTATGATTAATTTTTAATTTTTTTGTTAATATTATGTTCTTTATATGTTAGGCAAGTATTATTTGGTTAATTAGGGCTACACTAATATGTCTGGATTTCTTTCACTATATCGAGATGAAAGATATCATTTGCGAGATTATAGAGGTAGAGAAGACCTCAAAGTCTACAGGAATTGTTTAACTATAGGCATTCATCATTAAAAAATGTTATTGAAAAATGTTTTGGCGTTCTAAAAGCAAGATTCCCTATGCTTAAAAACATGCCGAGTTATGATATGAAGAAACAAAAATACATCAAGTATATTAGAATTTATGGACAAAGCGATGAATTATTTGATAGTGGCGCTGAAAATAAAGAACAAATTAGGGAAAGTGAAAATGAAGATGTAAGTTCTCAAGTAGAGTATAATATCACTCCAGCATGACTTCGAGGTATTTCTTGGAAGCGAGATGAAATTGCTAGGCAAATGTGGAGTGATTATATTATTTCTAATTGATTTTTTTCTTTTTGTAAATGATAGTACTATTATGTTTTCAAGAATTATAGTATGATGGACATATTTTATTGATTAGAATGACTTAATATAATTTCTAATTTATGTAATTTTATTATATACAATTAATGTGTACTTTTTAAAAATATTTGGTTTGCATATATTTTAATTTTAGCTACAATGATAATTAATTAATTTAAAAATATATATTATATTATATTATAATTATTACACATAAGAGTATAATTACAAAAAATAGAAACAAGATGATAAAAATAAACATGTTTTTGTTTTTAGTTTTTCATTACAAATTTCAACGAAACAGGTTTTTGTTTTTTAGTTTTTATATTACAAACCTCAATCAAACAAGTTTTTTTTAAGGAAAAAAACAGAAACTAAAAATAGGAAATAGAAACCTAAAACAACAACAGAAAAATAGAAGTGAAACCAAATGACCCCTAAGTTTTTAAATTTAAGAATGAAATTTATATGATGTTATACTATAGTTTGAAGTTTAAGAAGGAAGTGACATGACATCTTAATAATAATTAGTATAAGAAAGTTTAAAGAAGAGATAGTGGAACATCATCTAATTTAATGAAGTGGTAATGTATGTGACTAAGGTCAAGCCATATAATATTGAGGTGTGCTAAACTACATTGTGTCACCTCGTTCGTTAAT
>JANQBM010005502.1:0-12872 GCA_025594535.1 Erythroxylum domingense | reverse complement strand
AACAATTCCTTCCAGAAAGTACTAGTGAACACCACATCACGATCACAAGTAATGGATTCTGGTATCCCATGTAAGTGCACAATCTGGGCAACGCGAGCAATGGTATACGGATGTGCCATTGGTATAAAATGAGCATATTTTGATAACCGATCAACAACTACAAACAATACTGATTTGCCCCAAGATTTTGGTAGAACATCAATAAAATCCATGGAGATATCAACCCAGACTCGAGTTGGCAATTATAAAGGCTGTAACAGCCCAGTGGGTCAAAGGTGTTCCGATTTATTTCTTTGACAGACCAAACAAGCAATAACATAGGTGGTTATAGCAGCCCTCATATCTGACCAAAAGAAATCCCCCATTAATCCGATGCAAAGTTTTCTGTACCCTCTCATGTAAGTTATCATGATATGCTACCATGACAACGGAAGGCCAAGAAGATACTTGTGGAAGATAGATACATCTCTTAAAGAAGATTACGCCATCATTTTCTTGCCAGTCCAAACCTAACTCACCATTGATAACTTTTGTGCGCAAATTCTGGAACTCTATAGAGCTTGATAAGTCTGCTCGAATAGAATCCAGCAATAAACTTTTGAGACAGTTGACTGCAAACAGCTCTGGATTTGTAGAAAAACAACGGGACAAGGCATCCACAGCCTTATTCGAAGAGCCTGCCCTATATTCAATAGAAAAGGAATATCCCATGAGTTTACTTAACCAATGTTGCTGCGGAGGAGTAGTTAACCACTGTTCCAGTAGATATTTTAGGCTAAAATGATTTGTACGTATAGTAAAGGGATGACCCCATAAATAAGGCCTCTAATGTTGAATTGCCTTGGCCAAACTAATCAATTCCCTTTCATACGCAGCCAACTTCTGGTGTCTTGATGCCAATTGACGACTAAAGAAGGCAATTGGTTGGCCCTCTTGTTACAATACAACCCTAATACCACCACCTAAAGTGTCACATTCCACAATGAATTCCTTATCAAAATCCGGTAATCTTAATACGAGAGCTGTAAATAAAATTTGTTTCAGTTTTTTGAAAGCCTTTAAGGCAATGTCACTCCATTGAAAAACATTCTTTTTTAACATATGGATTAAAGGAGCTGCCAACTGACTATAGTCGTGTGTGAATTTACGATAATATCCAGTTAAACCCAAAAACACACGTAAGGAAGTAAGAGACTGCGGTTGTGGCCATTCCAGGATCGCTCGAACCTTACTGGTATCGATTTCTACACCATGAACAGAAATGATATGCCTAAGGTATACTACCGAAGTAGACCCAAAACAACATTTGGAACGTTTCATGTAGAGTTTATATGCCTGAAGTAACTCAAAGACTTGCCTTATGTGACCCAAATGTCCCTCTCAAGTGCTGCTATAAATCAAAATATTATATAAAAAAAGAGCATAAATCGTCGCAAAAACTCATGGAAAACTTCATTCATTAAAACCTGAAAGGTTAATGGTGCGTTAATCAGACCAAAGGGCATAACCAAAAATTCGAAATGCCCATGGTGAGTCCGGAAAGTTGTTTTCTTGACATCCATTGGTTGTACACGAATAGCAACCAGACTTTAAATCTAGTTTAGAGAAATATCGGGCCCCATGCAATTCATTAAGAAGCTCATCTACCACCGGAATGGGAAATTTATCATTAACTGTTTTATTATTCAATTCACGATAATCGATAGAAAGTCGCCACGACCCATCTTATTTAGGAACCAATAAAACTAGAGAAGAAAAAGGGGATTTACGTAGCCGAATAACCTGTTGAAGCATCTCAACACACTATTTTTCGATTTCATCCTTTTGACGATGAGGATATTTATAAGGACAAACCACTACAGGGGTTGTTCCTAGAAGTAAGCAAATTTGATGGTCACATTGCCGAATGGGTGGCAGTCTTATTGGGTCTTGAAACAAGTCCTTGAATTCCAGTAAGAGCCTATCTAATTGTTGTTCTTTTGTTGTTGTATTACTCAACATGTGGACGCTTGTATATTCATTCCTATGTTGCCCCTGAAATAAATTTGATTTTCCTTGCACCGAAAAGGACATATTCAGTGCAGTAAAGTCCCATAATATAGGACCCAGCATTTGTAACCATTTAACACCCAAAACAATATCAAACTCGTCTGACAATTTGCACATATCAGTTTTTGGGTTAAGGTTTTTTTCCCGTGCGTCCTCTCATTCATCAATACAATTTATATACAAAGATACAACCAACTACGGAAACATCTTCCTAAATTACAACCAATTACGGAAACACCTTTCTAAATTATCTCCTAAAATAAGGTAACGAAATATAATCCCAATCCATAACAACTTCAACATATCTACAAGATAATATTCCCATAATATTCTCAATACCCCCTCAAGTTGGAGCATGAAGATAAAAAATGCCCAACTTGTGCAAGAGATGATCGTACTGTTGTTTGCCAAGGGCCTTGGTAAAAATGTCTGTAAGTTGCCCCATGGTTGGAACACGAGCTGTACGGATAGTGCCTGTGATGATCTCGTCTTGAACAAGATGACAGTCTACCTCAATGTGCTTTGTTCGTTCATGGAAAACTGGGTTTTGAGAGATATGGATAGCCGCCTGACTATCACAGTTAAGGGGCATGGGAGCTTGGTGAGACACTCCCAGACTCAAAAGGAGACATTGCAACCATTTAAGCTCACAAGTAGTGTTAGCCATGGATCTATACTCTGCTTCCATGGAAGAACGAGAAACGGTATGTTGTTTCTTTGTTTGCTAAGATATAGGAGAATTACTAAGAAAAACCAACCAACCTGTAAGAGAGCCCCTGGTAAGAGGGCACCAAGCCTAATCTGCATCACACCATCCTTCCAACACAAGATCACACTAACTGTTAAGTAAGATACCTTGGCCAGGGTTGCCTTTTAAATACCGCATTACCCTTAATGCAGCCTCCCAATGGTCTTTACGTAGTTGTTGCATGGTTTGAGATAACACATGCACACTGTAGGACAGCTCGGAACGAGTGAAACATAAATAGACGAGTCAGCCCACCAAATGCCTATAAGGTTCTGGATCTTTCAACAAATTGCTGGTGGACAACGCCAACCAATGGTTTTGCTCTATGGGGACACCTGCCGGTTTGGCACCTAACAAACCTGCTTCTGAAATGATGTCCAACGCGTATTTACGTTGACATAGGAAGAACCCATCAGGAGCACGCATAACCTCAATGCCCAAGAAGTATTTCAACACACCCAGATCCTTCATGTGAAAACATTCACTAAGATATTGCTTGAACTATTGAATAACTGTCAGATTGCTCCCATAAGTGATGAGGTCATCAACATAGACAAGAACATTGAGCTGCATCGTCCCTTTGTGCAATGTGAACAAGGAGTAATCGGAATATGATTGTTAAAACCCATAATCTTTCAAGGTCGTAGACAATTTAGCAAACCAAAACCTCGGAGCTTGTTTCAAACCATAGAGTGATTTCCACAGCCGACATTCTTTATCGTCACTTGTGGCCTTGTATCCGGGAGGTAATTTCATATACAGCTCCTCCTCGAGGTCCCCATGAAGGAAGGCATTATGCACATCTATTTGATGCACTTCCTAATTTATGGCTACAACTACGGCAAGAAAGACCCGAATAGTCACCATCTTTGCCATCGGAGCAAAGGTTTCCGTGTAATCGATGCCCTCAACTTGATGATTGCCGAGAATCATAAGTCTTGCTTTAAACCGTTCCACTGTACCATCAGAGTTATATTTGATCTTGTAGACCAACTTACAACCAAGAGCCTTCTTACCAATAGGAAGATCGTCGATGACCTAAATGCCATTCTTTTCTAGAGCATCAACTTCATTTTGCATCGCATTTCTCCACCGAACATCTTTGACCGCTTCTGAATAGTGCATGGGCTCCTGCTCCACATTAATAGGTGCAAGAAAATTCCAATGATGTACAGAAAACTTATCACAATTCACAAAGTGTGCTACGAGATAGGGAGTACCTGAGGATTGTCGTGATGTGGGTGTTTGCGGGGAAGGACTTAATTTCTAAACAGTGTGAGAAACATAATCACGCATCGAACCGATTGTTCTCTCTTCCGCTATCCTCGGCCCAATCTTTCTTCACCAAAATGTGGTACATGATCATCCTGAACAACCTGGGTAGGCACATTGTGTCCACGATCAGTAGACCCGATACTGCCAGGTCCTGGTTTCGAAGGTCGAGTAACATTGCCCCCCTTAAGTCCATATCCTCATCATCCCCAAAAACTCCATCACCTATAACCACACCAGTTGGGTCAAACCCAAGGAGGACGCAAAAGGGTATACGTCCTCCAAAAAACCCACATCACGTGACACAAAAAATTTGTTTGTCTCTAGATCGTACACCCACCATCCCTTCTTCCCATATGGATAGCCAACAAAAACACACCATCGACTCCTACTATCAAACTTATCCCCAGACTTCCCTTTTGTGTGAGCATAACATAAGGACCCAAAAACCCGTATGTGTTTCAACAGAGGATTATAGCTAAATAAAATCGAATAGGGGGTTTTCCCATTTAAAATGGAGGAAGGAGTTCGGTTGATCAGGTACCCAGCAGTTAAGACACACTCACCCCAAAAAGTAGTGGGAAGATTCCCTTGAAGCCGCAAAGCTCTAGCCACGTTTAATATGTGACGGTGTTTCCATTCAACCCTCCCATTTTGTTGCGGGGTTCCCATACAAGAGGTTTGAAAAAGCATGCCATGTTCAAGAAAGTAGTTTTGCATACAAGTAAATTCAGTCCCATTATCGCTCCTGACAACTATCACTTGTTTATTAAACTGACGCTCAACCATTACAAAAAACCTCATGAAAGTTTCAAACACTCCCCTCTTATCAGTAAGAAAAAATATCCATACAGCATGAGAAAAATCATGTACTATAGTTAAGAAATACGAAGCACCACAAGAAGAAAGTGTTCGATATGGACCCCACAAATCGCAATGAATTAATTCAAAAATATCAAAAGCTTTATGAGTACTAACAGGAAATTTGTCCCTAGTGTGCTTTTCTTGTTGACAAATATCGCAAAACTTATTCAAATCACTATTTTTCTCTTTTCTAAAACTGCCTCCAGGAACTAACTTTATTACTTGGAACGACGAATGACCCAAATGTCTTTGCCACAGGTCAAGAGACGCTCCTCCTTTAATTGTCAGAGCTTGAACATGCGATATGCCTCGGAAATAGTAGAGTCCTTCCCTTCATTCAACAGCACCAATCAGCATCCTTGAAGTGTGGTCCTGTATAACACACAATTTGTTAATGAATTGGACAATACAATCGGAATGATTAATTAACTGAGATATGGATATTAAATTGCAAGTTAATCCAGGGACATAAAGAACATTTTCCAGGACCAAATTCCTATCAAGATAAATTTTTCCTTCCTTGTTAGCCATTGTATTGCTTCCGTCCGATAGTCCCACGGGACATTGTGGTATGTCCCGTAAATCAGACAAACTAGGAAGACTACCTATCATGTGGCTAGATGCCACCGTGTCAATGATCCAACACGCATCCTTACCAGTCAATTTTTTAGTAAACGCAAGCTTCAAACCCTTAAGTGCTCGCAACAAAATCTGTCACTACTTTATGCTCAGTCCAGAAACTGCAGGAGCATCAGTTTCTGATGCACTTGATGATGGGACAACAGCTAGGGTCTGAACAACATTAGCGCTCTTCTGACCCTGATCATGACCTGCACCGCTACTTCCCCCTCTCTCAGCTCCTCTATCACGGCCTCCGCTCTTCACGTCAACACGGGGACGATCCCCCCACCATTCCGGGTATCCAATTAAAGCGAAGCATCCATCAATCTCATGGCCTGTTTATTTACAATGAGTGCATACGAGGTTGGACTTGTCTTTCACATTATTGCGGGTGCGGACTACCAAAGCCATGGTTTCACCTCGTTCTCCTTACCACGAGTGATTGATTGCATTTGTTCCTCCTGAATAAGAAGCAAGTATACTTTGTTCAAGTTGGGCAGTAGGTCTTATGCCAAAATATTGGATCGAACTGTGCGATACACAGTCTCATCTGAGAAAAAGGTGCCCTTTTTAATCCTCCCTTTTTTCTCTAAAATAGATCTAAGGTCACACATGCACTTCCCGCACTTACAAGTAGGAAGTTAGTCGAAATTGGCCAACTCATCTCACAACTGTTTTAGTCTTCCATAATAGTTGACAATGGTCATCCCTTTCTGTTTACATTCTGCCAGATATGATTTTAGTTGTTGAATTCGAGGTCCGTTAACAACCAAAAAATGTTCTTGAATGTCGTTCCACAAATCCAGGGCTACCTCCATGTGAGAAATTGTGGAATGTAAACTTGGTTCAATTGCATTTCGTATCTAGGACACCAACAACGAGTTGATGGTCCACCAGTCTTCATGGTCGGGCGACTTGACGTTGGGTTCTTTGATTCGTCGACAAAGCCAAATTTCTTCCTTGCACGCAAGGCAGTCCTGAATGAGTGAGCCCATTCATATAATTATCCTCCCTCAATTGCACCTGAGTGATTGAGACACCGAGATTATCAAGTGACGTGATGTCGTATGGAGATATGGTTCTACGAGGTGGATTCCCATCACCTGTAGATGTTTCGCCAGCCATGAGTTTTGGCTATGGAGTTTTCAGGTTTGGCTTTGATACCATGACAATTTGTACATATCAGTTTTTGGGTTAAGGTTTTTCCAGTGTGTCCTCTCATTCATCAGTACAATTTATAAACAAAGATACAACCAACTACAGAAACATCTTCCTAAATTACAACCAATTATGGAAACACCTTCCTAAATTATCTCCTAAAAGAAGGTAACAAAATATAATCCCAATTCATAACAACTTTAGCATATCTACGAGATAATATTCCCATAATATTCTCAATACTGTCTAATGGTACGACATAAAAGTCAACAGAGAAACGCTGTTCATTAATAAAAAATGGGACCTTTAAACAGCGGTCTGTAAAGACTGCATTGGAAGTGTTAATTGTCGAGTTGCTGTAGCACTAATAAAATTATGAATACTGCCAGAATCAATTAAACAGAGTACAGGTTGCTCACTGATAATAGCTTGCAGTTGCATTGTTCTAGCATGCACTTGACTTGTAATAGCATGTAAAGAAATCTTTGGATTTGTCTCCACCTCTTCTGTCGGAGTATCAACTTCCGAATCACCCAATTCAACCCAAAAGAGTCTTTTGCATTGGTGGGTTGCAGAATAAGGTTCATCACAGTTGTAGCATAATCCCTTTGCTCTTCGTTCTGACATTTTTGCTCTAGTTAGTCTTTTAATGAAGGGAGAATGAGGATGGATGGGAGAACTAGCAGTCGTAAATGACACTGGTAATATGCTGACTGGTCTTGCTTGTGGGTTGCTTATTGTCACTGCACTTGTCCTGTTAGCCTGCCACACTCCCTTCCGATTAATGGTACTTTTTTGTAGTTGGTGTTTCTATTCATAAGTCCTGGCTAAATCCATGGTTGTAAGTATGGTGGCCTGAACAATTGGACATCTAGCTTGATTGATTCATCCAGTCCAACGATGACTAAACTCACATGAAGATGTTTGGGTACCATTGCATCTGCACATGCCAATTTTTCTTAGAACTGCCTTTGATATTGTTTTACTATTCCTACCTGTCAGAGAGTAACCAGCTCACCTATCGGGTTACTACTTTCAGGTGGACCAAATCGTAGGAAACAAAGTTTCAAAAATTCATCCCAAGGCAGAGTTCCTTTTGCCCTTTTTATCTGATAATACCACAATTGAGCTTCACCTAAGAGATGAAACCTAGCAAGTCCCAACGTTTTTGCTTCAGCAATTCTTTGATTCTCAAAGAATTGTTCACAGGAGTGAGCCCAAATTAAGGGATCCGCTGCTCCATCGTAGGTAGGGAAATCGAGCTTGGCATATCTTGGAACTTGAGAATTTCCAGCATGCAGAGTGGGCTGCATATTGTCATGGAAGGTGGCTGGATGTTCCCTTAAGGAGGCGGCTGCGCTGGACTCACTTCCATTGGCAGGAGGTTTGCTGGTGCTAAATCCAAAATTAGACAATTCTTGGAGTATTGAGTCAGCTTGTCATTAAAGCGTTGTTCTAAGGCTGATAGCTTAGAATCTGTCAAAGCACGTTCCTCTTGTAGCTGAACATTGATTTCATCGCCCATAGTGCCTGGCTCTTATACCAAATTGTTGCATTTGTTAATTAAGGATCGAGTCACCGGACGATGAACAGGAAAATCAAATAATTCTGATTTTCCATCTACCTATTTTGGAATGTATTAGCTCTTAAGGGAGACTGAAACCTCGAAACTCATTGATAAAAGAGAGATCTGAATCTTTGAACTTTTGTTAAATTTTTGCTTATGCTTTTTATTCCTCTTAATGCCTTTAAATAGGCAAGACTTATTACAGAAATAGAAGTCCTATTATGATAGGACTTTTAGAGATAACGAACTTCCTAGATAAAACAACTACTTAAAATATCTAATCTACCTATTAGGAAAATATCTACTTAAGTAAACAAATTCACCCAAACCAATCAACCAAGGAATCAACCCGTATCAGTGGGGTCGGCGCCCATATGTCTAACCCACGAAAACATCCACAATAGTGGCCCTGTCAGTACTGCAATTTCTTTCCCAGTAGCTGTTAACTATTCATGTAAAAAATCAGACATGCAAAGCACAAATAGGTAAAAGCCACAGTGAGTTGTAACTTTATTTTGAGTTAAAAACACATTTCTTCAAATGCCAAAATAGAGTAAAACCTACAATCTAAGAGTATGTTTACGGTTGAGAATTTAGTATAATGGTTCAAATACTACTCTAATATTCAGTTCAATATGCAGTTCCATTGTGAATTGAATAATATACCACTGGAGAAAATTTATTTTACCGTTACTTCACTCCCCCAGAAAAAATTCAAACTAATATTATCCTCCTAAGCCAAAAAAAGTAACCAAAAAGAAAAGAAAAACAATGGGAGGGTTTTGGTTCTGGTTTTTTGGAAACGGTTCATGTTCTTTGGAACATGACCAGAGACTGAGATTGTCAAACAATCTGATATTGGGAATATAGCATGTAAGTTCAAAAGAAGGTTGAATCTTTTTTATTTGCTTGAGTGCTTTAGTATAGTGATTCAACTGGACTCAAATAGGCCATATTTTGTTACAAATAAGGGCACCAAAAGTCCTAGTATGCCTCTACTAATATATACCAGGTGTAATAATATGAGTGCTAATATGGGAGGCTAATAGTTATTTGGTAGTTAGGATAGTTAGCCAATAGTTATCTGGTAGTTAGGATACTTTATACATAATCACTGTTAGCCTTAGGAGGATAGGCAATTTTATATTTTGAGGATTCTTAGTTGTGGCAATAGCTGGGAGGTTGAAAACGATTGTCTCTTCCTATATCATTGTTCTTTTTTTAATAAAATTGCCTAACACTTTTCCTTGGATATTGATCCTTACTTTACCAAATTGGTGCAGTGAGTGTGGAAGCGGTAGATCTCATAACGAATACTAGGATGGAGTCACCTCTTGAAACAGTGGAGAGGAACTTTGAATCACTGGACCAAAAACTTAGTTCCAAAATTGCCCAAAATCTCTAGCAGATGGAGGAGCTCAAGAGCATGTTAACAGCTATGATGAAAGGGAAGACAGGTGTTGACAGCATGGGTGGTAGCTCTAATAGTTCACCAGAAGAGTTAACATCAGATGTGGGAGTTTCTGCAAAACTAGCTCCACACATGATTTCTTTGGATGATGTTCAGATTTCTGCCAAAAAGATTGAATTACCTAATTTCAATGGTCACGATCCTTTGAGTTGGATTCATCGAGCAGAACAGTATTTCCAAATTCAACACACCCCTGAAGATCTTAAGGTCACGTTGGCCTTAGTTTGCATGGAAGGTCACGCACTTCATTGGATGACTTGGTTGAATAGTCGTCATCCTTTAACCAGCTGGAATGATGTCCGTAAGGAAGTGCTTGCTCGTTTTAGGGGAGCTTTAGCAACAAATCCCTATGAGGTTTTGGCAGCAGTACGACAGACAGGAGCTATTGATGAATATATTCGTGAATTTTTAACCAGATCCGCTCACATTAGGGATTGGTCGGAGGAGGCTTTCACGGGACAGTTTCTCAATGGTCTAAGAGATGACATAAGGGCAAGAATTCGTTCTCATGAAAAAACTGATCTTTATTCCAAAATGAATTTGGCTATGGAAGTGAAGCACGAATTCGAGCTCCATGCAAGGAAGAAGATGTCGTGGTTTAGAGGAAAAAAATCTTTTGGGCTCAGTATGAAGGCAGGTTCAGTACCTGGAATTTTTGGAGCAAGGTCATCTATGGCTAGGCCTTTGGTGTCAAGGGCACTGGCACAATCTGTGCAGCAGGGTTTTGTTTCTGCACAGCCTGACAAATCAACATTTTCAACCTCAATCTCGTCAAAAACAACAGCTTATTCAGGTAATAATGGTCGTGGCACTCGTCGTTTCACACATAACGAATTTCAAGATCTCCGTTCCAAAGGACTATGCTTTCGATGTCACCAACCCTACCATCCAACACACCAGTGTTCAAGCCCTTCTCTGCGTAAGATAATTATTACCGATGACTTCAATCAAGAATTAGGTGAAATTGAAGTTCAAACTACGGGCGACTAACTCGAAGATAACTTGAGTCTGGAAGAACTAGAATCTCCAGTAGTAACAATGCTTGAGCTACCTTGTTTTTACATGAATAAGTCCTCTTGTAGTCGTACTATGAAATTTCGGGGTACAATTGGTGATTCAGATGTGATAATAATGATTGATAGCGGAGCAAGCCACTATTTTGTGGCCAAAAGTGTGGTTGAACGCTTGGGTTTGTGTATTTTTGACATTACACCAGTCAGAGTTAGGCTTGGGAATGGCCAGCGCATTGAGACCCAAGGCATTTGTAGAGGAGTTCAGATTAACATTGGGGATGTCCACTGTGTGGTGGACTGTTATATTTTTCCATTAGGCGGGGTTGACATCATTTTGGGGGTGTCTTGGCTGGAAACATTAGGGGATGTGAAAGTCAATTGTTCTCGCATGACAATGGAACTCTAGCAAGAAGGCGGTGGAGTTCTGCTAGAGTTCTAGTTAGAGGAGACCCGAAATTAGTAAATTCTCCTGTTTCCTTCTGGGCCTTAAATCGAACAGAGGAGTTAGACTATGCATTACTGTTGTGGCAGACGGAAATTTCACAATTGGATGAACCTACTGAAGGTTTACAATTAATGTAGTCCAAGGATTTAGCCCAACTGTTACAGAAGTTTCAAGCTGTATTCTAGGAGCGCACAGTATTACCCCCACAACGTAATATTGACCATCAAATACCCTTGCAACCAGGCATTTCTGTTGTTGGCATGAAGCCTTATAAGTACAGTCATTTATAAAAAGATGAAGTGGAGCGACAGATTGCCAATATGCTGGCAACCGGGTTGATTCAACCAAGTTCGGGGCCTTTCTCAAGTCTTGTCTTACTGGTTAAAAAGAATGACGATAGTTAGCGTTTCTGCATTGATTATCAGGCATTTAATAAGCTGATTATTGCTGACAAATATCCTATACCAGTAATTCAAGAATTATTGGATGAGTTGAGTGGTGCTTGCTTTTTCTCAAAGATGGATTTAAAGTCGGGTTATCATCAAATACGTGTGAGAGAAGAGGATATTCCTAAAACTGCTTTCTGTACTCACTCCGACCATTATGAGTTTCCAGTTATGCCATTTGGTTTGAAAAAATGCCCCGGTGACATTTCAAGCTTGTATAAATGATCTTTTCCAGCCTTGGTTGCGACGTTTTGTATTGGTTTTCTTCAACGATATTTTGGCCTATAGCAAATGTTGGCAAGACCATTTACAACATCTTGAATTGGTTTTACAACAGCTACAGGATCATGAATTTGTGGTGAACTTAAAGAAAAGTCTTTTCGGACAATCAAAGGTGGAGTATTTGGGCCACATTATTTCAGCTAATGGGGTTGCTATGGATCCTTCAAAAATCTCGAGCGTGATGTAGTGGCCTGTGCCAAAGTCAGTTAAAGCTGTACGAGCTTTTCTTGGTTTGACAGGATTCTACCGACGCTTTATACGTGGATATGGTATAATTCCGAAGCCTCTAACCGACTTATTGACTGCAACTAAATTTGTTTGAGATTCGACAGCTCAACAAGCCTTCATGGAGTTACAAAAGGCAGTCACTACAGCCCCTATATTACAAATGCCGGATTTCATCAAGTCCTTTATATTAGAATGTGATGCTTTGGGTATGGGAGTTGGGGCAGTTTTAATGTAAGACAAACAACAGATTGCTTACTATAGTAAGACTTTAAGTTCCATAAGTACTTCCAAGCTAGCTTATGAAAGGGAATTAATGGCTTTTGTTATGGCCATTCGACATTGGCATCCTTATCTAGCACTACAAGAAAATAGTAAATTAGGGACGGAAAATACCGACAGAAATGAAAAATATTTCGTCAGTATATAACATTACCAACGGAATAAACCAACGGCCAAAAACGTCGGAGATTCAGCCATAGCTAAACTTACCGACGGAAAGCTTCTTGTCCGTCGGTATAGTATGTAGACAATTACCGACAGAAATCTTGCATATTTTCGTCGGTAAAACTTTTATTAAAATTTTTTAAAATATATATTTCCATTATATTTAAATTATAACCGTCGAAAAATGTTATTAATAATATATATTTAATTAGATATAAATAATTAAATAAAAATTTTGATTAATGAATATAAATTAAAATATCT